>CM034151.1:231250035-231311623 GCA_019776745.2 Taxus chinensis | reverse complement strand
AGGAGGAGAGAGAGAGAGTAATAATATTTTGATATTATTATATTATACTATTAAATTTAAAACTTTATACTAATGCGGTGGAATGTTTTTATATAGGCGGGGGCTTGGGGGGGGGGGGCGGTGTTTTATTATATTAAAAAAAGTAATGTGAAGTGGGGGGGGTGCGGGGCGGCACCCCCCCAAATAAACTTAAACCCCAATCTATTTTGTAGCCACGACATTCATATAAATTGCAGGCCGCATACTACTTGTGCAGCGAAGTCATTTTTACGGGTCGCCATAGTATATTATTATATATTATAATATAATATATATTATATTAAATAATATTTAATATTTAAAACTTATGCTAATGCAGTGGAAATTGTTTTATATTAAAAAAATTGTATTAGGTAGGGTTGTAGTGGGGGCGACACCCACCAAATAAACTTAAACCCCAATCTATTTTGTAGCTGTGACATTCATATAAATTGCAGGCCGTATAATAGTTGTGCAGCGGAGTCATTTTTAAGGGCGACCGAACTATTTGATAGTAATTTAATAATATTAAATATTATACATGTATATTATTATATATTATATAAATTATTTTGTTAATGAAATATATATATATATATATATATATATATATATATATATATATATATAATATATTAGGGCTCTTATAATCACCTAAATAGGCATATACACAATGTGTATGCAATCAACCTGTAAGAGAAAAATACCAAACAACATAAATACAGTAGGGTAAATAATACTCACAAAAGAGAAATGGGAGATCTATCATTTTAATATAAAAATAAATACAAAATATGTTGGAGAGAAAACCCTCCATAGCTCTCATGGCCTCCATAGTTTCTCCTCCTCTTTCTCCAAACCTACAAAACAAAATGGAACAAATGAACGAATTTAGGGTAAAAGAAAGAAATAAAAGAAACTCATAAGGAAAATTAGGGCAACCTAGATCCAATGGCTAAAATAGATCATATCTAATGGTTGAAAATAAACCCTACATCACTTAAGTGATGTTGATTTTGTGGGAATGAGATTAAATTAAAACAATATGGGTAATTGGTTGAATGGGGCCACTTCGGCTAGGCCAAGTTGTTAACCTTTTTGAGAATTTTAGACTGCAAGATATTTTGGAAAAATAAATTAATAATATTTAATTATTAATTTAGTTGCGATCACCTTATGCTTATGTAAAGTTGTTAACAACAATTAACTAAATGTAGTGGATGATTATAATCCTTACAACTTATAAAAATAAAAATAAAATCGCAAAGTTTTCCCTAATAAATTAATAGGTTTTATTATGTTTTTGAAAGTAAAATTTTTGTGGCCGTTACAAATTTTACCTTTTTATAATTTTGTGTAAACATTGTCAATTTTACTATATAACTTAAAACAATGTTACGAAAATTTGAGTCTACGAATAAATTAATCACGTAATCCTATAATATCAAAAAAAATGTAACCTAGCTTAGGTAGCTCTATATGGTTTAATGTTCATTTAAGAAAAAAATGCAATCATTTTCGAGACCTAATTTTTTTAGGGAAATTTCGAAGTGTCCTTTCCCTTTGAAATACCTTTTTATAACAAGCTTATGAATAAAACTGCTATAAAACAACTTATTAACAAATTCATAAATCAATTTGGAATGGCATATACATCACATATATTAGATCAAGTGAAAACTTCATGCAATAAAAATAAAGGTCGTATGATTATAAAAGTAAAAAGAGAAAGTGTACCCACATTTAATAAGTAATGTCATCAACTATTGGGATATTTTACCATATATTATAAATGACAATGTTTTATATTGAATTTTAAATTAGAAATTCATATTACATATAATTAGCAAAAATTAGAGAGTGTCATGAATACGAGAAATGTTAACAGGAGAATAGAGGATTCCGACACATCAACCCAAAGAATCTTAACGTACTACCTCATTGTCAATTCCCTGTTTACTTCTACAACCACATCTATATTAGGAAAGTGCAAATAAATTTCAGTATCCAACCGAATGCAATTCCAGGGCTGATGCCATTTAATATGACACCCTGCATCCAAAATTGTCAACCACGCCATAAATGAAAGAAAACAGAAAATGTATGAAGTCAGAACCTCAACGTTCTTCAGTAAATTCTCGCAAGACTAATACATTAGTTAAATTGCATTTCGTGATATATATATTAGTTTGTTGTATTCTAGGTTTTTCATTGCATTTATTGGTATATAATTTTGTTAAACCCGACGAAACTGATTCAATTTATTTGTTTGTGAGACTCTAAACTTAGAAGTTTCTGCCAGAGGAAAACCCGTCTGCATACCACAATCAATGGCGTATTTAAAGACTTCATTTTTTGTTAGGATATATATGACAAATTGCATAGAGAGCTGCATTCTGTAAGGCTAGGTGCAGCGCAATTAAATCAACCTGGAGTATATTTAAACCGTACACTATGATTATAATTAAGTTACGTGGAGAGAAGTTTTTTTTTCAATTTCCAGTCCATTCTTCTTGTTTGAAAAAGGTGAAAACAACCATATGATTCACCTAAAAATGTCTATCAATTAATGAGCTTCAAATCTGTGGCATCTGATATTGTTAATGGGAAGAGTAGAAGTACAGTTTATGAAATTCTACAAGGCAGATTGCATTGATAGGATTCAAAACTACCCAAAAACAAAAATGGCTGTTGCACGAAAATCGCCTATCGGGAGATGGATTCTGGATATTTTTCTATTATTCATGTTTTTCATGATTTCATCTACAAATTATTCAAGGATTATTAGGCACACATTCATTGTATGCATATCTTGTAATGCCCATATTTTCGACATTCCAAACCACATTAAATCTTAAATAATTGCTTAGGAAATTGTGGATTTTTGTTTTTGTTTTTGTTCAAAGGGTTGGTATGTCTCTTGAATGTTGTGATCTTGGTGTATCAGAAACTTGTAGATTTTTTTTTGTGCTTTAAGGAATATTTTTGTTGTGTGTTGTGAATTTTCCATGATTGATTTGCAGGCATGGAGTAAGGCAACTGGGTAAAGCTTGGGCTGATGGACCCAAGTATATTACCCAGTGCCCCATTAAGCCTAGTGGAAAATACACATAGATTTAGTATAACATCGTTTTTCCTAACCCTCACGCATGTTTAACCAAAATACTTTGGCAACTCACCTTCTTCATCTCGATTCTCCTTGAATGCCCACTCTTCCATTAATAAAATAAAACGTTTCTGGATTCATATTATTAATCCAACTGCTTATTTTCAACATCAAAACTTTTTAAGATTAATATTATTGGCACAAGGATTCAAAAAATAATTTGAGCATTCATATTCAGCTGCACTTTTTAGTAGAGGATTGTTACCCAAGCTGTAGTGCTCACTCCTCTTTGACAATATTTTCATTATGATGATATTACTTTCGGATTGATACTTAAACGTTTTGATTATTATATATTGATCATTAGATGATAGACTATGTAGATATTTAGACTATTGACATGTTGTGATTCACATTTTGATTATGATACACTAGATGACATTGGTAGACAGTTCGATATATGTTGATTTACATTATTTAAATTTTATACTAACACGTTATACTCTGGATGTTCTGAGTAGAATTATGATCTCATGGATGTTAGAATTGAACTAAATTGAATGATGATAAATGATAGAATTGAACTAACTTTAGATAATGATTATTGGCTTCTAAATGTATATTGTTCTCGATGTTTTTTGATATGGCCGCAAGGCTAGAGAGGTATTCTATTTGTGTTGTAGGGATATTTTATCACATACATTGAAAGTGGATAGGGGACCAACCATGAAAGGATTTCAGATGTTTTGCAACATGGCCAAATTTGACAACTTGTGTCTAATGTTTTTGTGGTGTTATTACATGTCTAGTTATGAGGTTACCCATGGGGGTGACCTCACATGTGTGTCAACGAGGTGTAATGTTTTCTCTTCTTTTAATTTTGTGTGTGTTTTATTTTGTGTTATATGTATTTAATTAATGGTAAATTTTAGTCACTTTACTGACAATTATTAATGTGTTTTAATTAGTTAATCCAACTTAATTTGTTAACTAAAATAAGGATGTGAAATTGGATAATTATGAGGGTATATGGTCTTTGAAATTGTTATGTACCTTGGGATATGATAATATAATATATATGGGTTGATGGAGATGTCGACAGGTGGCACACATCCCCTTATCTTATTATATCATTCATTTATGATTTATTATGCTTAGGTTCGGCCTCAGTATTGGCCATAGGTTAGAATGGTGCATATAGGGGTTAGAAGGTTGTAGTTAATCATCATATTGAGTATTGGAGTGTTATTGTATGGTTTAGAGGTTACCCCCTCGAAGTGGTATTGGAGGTTGCCCCCTCGAAGTGGCAAAGCTATTATATGAGCATATTGTCATCATTTACCTATATTTTTGTGTTCTCTCATGTTATTCTACTATATATGTTCATATTTATACAAGTAATATCCTTACTAGTGGTATCAAAGCAGCAATTTCGGCCAAAATTAGGGCAAAAACCCTATTTTTTTGTTTCGAGTATATCTTCAAGAGGGTATCAAATTTTTTCTGAATTTTTGCATCATAATTTTGAAACACTCTAATTCAGAATTTTTGAAAAATTTAGCTCCATTAGATCTGTTTTGCGGATGTTATTGGTGTTTTAGGTTTTTTTCATAAATTCACTTTTCAGGAAGTAATTTTTGGTATTTTTTAGCAAAATTTATAATTTAAGAAAGCTCTTGAAATTTCAGGTAGGGTTTGTTCTTTGTGTTTTTATCCATCTTCCGAAATATTTTCAGAATTCCTAAAACCCTAGTTTTGTGGATCATGGGGATGGTAGTTTTTTTTGGAGATGGTAGGATTGATGCTAGAGAATGGTGGAACAAATTTAGGGATAAATTCTCTAAACCATCAGATATTTGGTTATTCAAGTTGTGGATTAGTGGCCCTACACATATTTTCTTTTCTAAGTTAGAAAAGGAAAAGTCTAATTGGTCTTTACAGGAACTGGAACAAGTTTTCATGGACAGATGGGCAACAAAAGAAGAAGAAGACGAAGTAGAAGAAGAAGAAGAAGAAGAAGAAGAAGAAGAAGAAGTATAAGAAGAAGAATTAGAAGCAGAAACAACATCATCAGAAGAAGAAGAATAAGAAGAAGAAAATGTTGATGATGAAGTTGCTACACAGGATAGGATTTCATATGGGTGGTTAGATGATCGAGCTTGGCGACAAGTGTGCAATAATTTAAAGCACACTCATTATATGGCTTCTTCTTATGTTTCGGGGACGAAACATGTCAAAGAGGGAGGCAATGTTATGTACATTGGGACATGATAATATATTATATATGGGTTGATGGAGATGCCGACATGTGGCACACATCCCCTTAGTTATATGTATGGGTTCACATGGGATATGATAATATAATATATATGGGTTGATAGAGATGCCGATAGGTGACACACATCCCCTTATCTTATTATATCATTTATTTATGATTTATTATGCTTAGGGTCATCCTCAGTATTGGCCATATGTTAGAATGGTATATATAGGGGTTAGAAGGTTGTAATTAATCATCATATTGAGTATTGGAGTGTTATTGTATGGTTTGGAGGTTACCCCATCGAAGTGGTATTGGAGGTTTCCCCTCGAAGTGGCAAAGCTATTATATGAGCATATTGTCATCATTTATCTATATTTTTGTGTTCTCTCATGTTATTCTATTGTATATGTTCTGATTTATATAAGTAATATCCTTATAGAAATCTTGTGCGTGTAAGTTATATTTGTGTTGGATTTTGTGTTGTGTACTCTTCCCCAACTTCAAAATTCAGATTTTGACTTAAGAAGTTTTTTTGGAGGCTTTTGGGACAAGCTAAGCTTGTCTCATGCTTCTTAAATTCACCCAACAACCATACCTATAGTATGGGGAGTTAATTTTAGGCTTATTTATGCATTTTGGAGTGTAAAAGTGAAAATAATTGCACTTTCGTACTTAGCACAATTAATTTATCCTTGATAGGCATGGTGTGTAAGTTGGAGTGTCATGTGAGCATGCCATAAGTCTTACATGTTCATTTATTGTCTTAGACATGGTGTTTGACTTGTGTGTTGGAATTGATGAATGATGAAGTGACATCCTACATAGAGCCACATCATCATCATCACATCTCATTTCTATTTATTGATTGAATTTGAAAGCTTTTGGGTTACTTGTTTATTTTTTTTCTTTTTCACTTTTGGAATTGGGAGCTTGTTGGAGTTGTATTGGATTGTGCTTGGCTTGAAGGTGTCAAAATTTTTTTTGGAGTGAAGACTCTTGGAAGTTTGATAGAGAGGTAGGTTCTCCACTTGTCATTCTTTCATTTATGCATTTGGTTGTAAAAATTATGCTTGTTGAATATTGTGTTAGTGTTGTGAACGTGGTTTTTGTGGTTGGGTATTTTACCTTAAGAAAGGTGTGGGAGATGGAAGTATGGGACCATTGGGGAGGGAAAAGAGAGATGTGAGGAATTCATTTTGGAGGGAGTGTGATTAGGAGTTTTACCTATGGGAAGTGAAAAGGAAAACATTGACATGTATTTTTGCATATTTGCAAAGGGAGAGATAATGATATATTGATTGTTTTGTATTGTGCACATGTAGGCTTTTGGGTGAAACTTCTATTTCACTTGGGAAGAAAAAGAAGGTGGTTCCCATATTCCTGTCTCATTTTGGTTTGATGTCAAAACTATGTGTTGATTGAGAAAGTTGTAAATATTGTTGAGTATGTTCCTTTGAATGTGTTGTATGTTTTTGTGAAAGCCATTCTTGTAAAACGTTTTCAAACATTTCTCAAGACCCCTAATTGTTCTTTGGTTGGGGCTTGAGGACCAATAAGGGGATGGCTTCTCCTCTTTTTTATTAAAGCTTGGGCGGAGAGTGTTGCATATTCCCCTTTCTTTGTGATGTGATATAAGTTTTGAAGAATTTAACAATGCAAGATTGAAGCAATAAAGTTGGGAGAAAACCTTGAAATGAAGAATTTTGTTTTGACCTTGTTGAAGAATCTCTATGTTGTAATTTGATCATACTATCATTCCCACATTGAGTGGAAGATTGTAACTTTTGTATGTTGAAAGAAAGTTCTGTAATATTTCATGTATTCCAAGTTGAAGTGTTTTAGTGAATGTAAAAAGAACTTGTGGTTGTACACCTTGTTGGAAATGACTAGTTTTAGTGAAAGAAATTGATTTGAATTCCTTGTATTATAAAAGAATGATATGGCAACTTGTAGTATTCATATTTATATTGTAATGTTATAGTGAAATGGAAGCTTAAGTTGTATAATTTACTTGAAATCAAACTCACCTAAATTTGTATGTTATTCCAAGTTACAATATGTGTGTGTGTGTGTGGGGAAAAGAAATATGTTATTGAAAGGAAGTGTTGTTGAGTTCTTTGTTGCTTTGTTACCTAAATTGAATATGTGAAAGTGAATTAATTGTGTTTGATGTTATACACAAATTTTGTATTTTAGTGCAAAAGAAAGAATAGATAAATGAGTTGATGTTTAAGTAAATTTTGAGTTATGAAACTAGATATATTATCACCCTAGAAACCAATGAATGAAATACACCTTAGTTAAAATTATTATTGCATTAAAAACCAACTTAAGTTGAAAACTATTTAAAAATGAATTATTTGAAGGTTCTATTTTTGGGGAACAAAACCGCCGCCATATGCAGAGTGACAGTTTCAGAACCGCCACCCAACACAGACCGACAGTCGATAAACCGCCCCCCAAGGCAGGGCAACGGTCACAGGACCTCCGACCTGCGTAGGGCAGCGGTTCGTCACTTTTGATGGAAAAATTAAATCCAGACTATGAAAACCTAGATTAAACTTTGATTAAAATTTAAGCTTAAAATCATTAGAAAGAAACTTCTAGTAACTAGTAATTAATTGAATTTAAATGTTTAAGCCCCCCAATCTCTTTTATGTCACCCAAATGTGTAAAACTCATAGAATGTTTACATTAAAATGACAATAAAACAAATCTATAGTAGGATCTCTACATTAAGCAATGAGAATATTACAATAGTAAAACTTTTTACAACTTAAACTAAGAGAAATTTTGTCATGGATGCACTTCTTTCTCTCATGGCTTCTCCTCCTCCTCTTCCAAAACCTACGAAACAAAATGAGCAAATGAGATTGTTTGGGGTAAATAAAAGTAAAAAGAGAACCATAAGGATATTTAGGGAAACCCAAAGTTAAGGACTATGATAGATTCAATCCAATGGCTCAAATTAAACCCTACCTCACTTAAGTGGAAGGTATTGTGTGGGAATGTAATTTAAATTATATAAAAAACATGGGTAATAGGGTGAATGGGGTCACTTAGTGGCTAGACAAAACAATTAAACCCTTGAGTTAGAAAATAATGTAATTTTGGTGCATGATAACTAATTAAACTAATGGAGCTTAGTAGACGCTTTAAACCGTAAATATATATTAGGAAGCAAATTAATAGTAATTAATTATTAATTAAATTCCAACTTTCACAAGAATGTGTAAAGAGACTTTAACCAAGAAATTTATTAATTGTGAAAATGTCTAACCTTGCAAACCCCTTTTGAAACCAAAAAAAATTATTACTATAAATTTGACTATTAATTTGTTAATTCCATTTTGTTTTTGAGAGTAGAAATTTGTGGGTGTTAACAATCTTTATCAATATATCTATTAATTTTTTTGTGGTCAACAAATTTTTCTTTAAGTTCTTGACTTAAGGTGAAAGGTTTTTATTATTAAATTGAATTGCTTACTTCTATTTCTATTTTATTACTAATTCAAGGGAGTAGGGCCTTCAATATTTTGAGAGACATTATTATTATGTTATTTATTGGGAAATTTGAATGAGTGAACTTAAAAACCTGAAACAACAAACTAAATAACCAACTTATTGAAAATGAAAGATACTATTTAAGATCGTGTGCAATAACAAAGTTGTTATATTGTAGTGATAGTAGTTAAAAGATGGAAATGATATATTGAAAATGTATAAAATGTATAATATTTTAAAAGATTTTAATATTTAAATTTTAAATTTTTTTATTATTTAAATCTAAAATTTATTAGAGTAAGTGGACATAATTTTAAAATTTAGTTGGAAAGGTTGGAGGAGTTTCATTCCATTAAATTTTTCTTGGATATATTTCTTTATATCTTAATGGATGGTAAGGTGACATCTGTTATACAATGTACTCACCATTGTCAAACTACAATCCATTTGATAGACTTTAATATTATTTAAAATTACACTTGTGTATAAAATTTTATTGTCTATCGATTTATTACAAAAGTGATTATAAAAATATTGTTAATCTATTATATAGATATTTATAAATTTAAATATATTAAAAGTATTATTTCCATTTATGTTTATGAATCTTTATACACCATAAATAATTTTTTAATTTATTATATAATTAATTTTATATGTAATATAATTAACAATTTGAATATTTATTTTTATCTTATTATGTCGAAGGCGTTCCCCCTATGGAAAAAGATCTTCCGGATGTTTTTGCAACTGTGTTAAATTTGACAGTTTGATGGCCGTCTGGATGTCTTCGCTTTTTCTAGGTATTTTTAACACTTGCAACAAAGGAAGGAACTATCTTTATTCTGATCTTTCCAGATGTGATTTTTGGCATTTTGATGGGCACTGAGATGTTTAGCTATTTTGACAGTTGCATCTTCCAGCGTGAGATGTGGAGTTGCATGTTTTCTTCATTGAGTATTATTATGAGGATTATTTTTCATTGGCTATAAGTGCATATCAGAACCCTAATTGAATAAATTTTTTTCATTGATCTTTCTCATTGGCTAGGAGTGTGATAAAGCAAAAGAAGGTGGTGTGTCGGATCATTGTTTTTTGTTTCATGTTTATTGAATGGATCGTGTTGTTGGTGTTTATAGAAATGGAGTAAAGGAAAGAAAAAGGAGGAGGTCAACAACATGGTGTTGTTCGATCAGGCCACTTATGATAAGCTCCTCTCTGAAGCACCTAAATACAAGCTTATCACCCCGTCCATTTTATCCGACAGGCTGAGGGTAAGCCCATGTATTTTGTAGTTCCGTGTGTAGCCTAAGATGATATCTTTATTTTCTTATTAAGTTTAATATGGGTTTTGTGTGGATGATACTTTGATATGTTGGATCTATTGCTAGGGTAATTTTGTAGAGCCTCAAATTATATATGTAACATAGTGGGGCTTAATTTGTATTTAGAAAAATCTAGTGGTAACTTTCTATTAGGTATGAAATTCACACCAGATGGTTGGTGTGGGTGAGTGTCTATGTTTTTACGGTAAAATTTAAATGCAAAACCTAAGTCATCCAAGTTATTCACTAATGGATTTGTTGGTGAGGCTTTGAATCTCTTCAATCAAATGCCTTAATGAAACCTGACTGTGTGGATTGTTATGATTGTAGGATTTGCGCAAATACATTTAGTAGGAAGGATATATAGACATTACTTTCTGTGGGTCCGAAAAAACTTAACAACTCTCACTTTTTGTTGAATATTCATATTACTCTTGTTGACTTCATAGTCTAATACAACCACATTACTCTAGCCAAAAGAGAGTTGCAGAGGGACCTCTACCTTCTGGAAAATAAAAAATCAGATATACTGAGGTCTCAATCATTGGGAGAAAAGTGTATTCGAATCACTTGCTTGGGAGAGCAATGCAATGCCAGTGAGAAAATTAGATTCATTGGATAAAAAAGAAAGAATTATTATCTGGGAAAGAAATCATTTTTCAATTTGGCATAAAATAAATAATAAACCTTGTAAGTAATCTAAAGGTGAAACTCTTAGCTGGTTGCATCAACTTGATTTTTCATAGTCTTGTCCATTTCAGTGATCTTTCATTTGGTGACAATGGTTCACAGACTTAGACTATTTGTAAAACCGTGTTGTAATGCGGGGTTCATTTATGTTGGCATGCAAGAGCCTCTTTGTTGCTTTGCCTCATTGATCCTAATGTTGGCATGCAACCCCTGCATTGCGACTTCTGGTCTCTCCAATAAAGAGAGAAACAATGGCCTTGGTAAAAATATTTATATATTCTTTCTCCAGTCGACATGGTCTTGATAATGAGCCACTCACATCAAAACTTCAACAATTAAAATTACCTTGCACCCTGAGGGTTCTCTTTGCTCAACTCAAAATTTGCTGCCATCAACTTTGCATTGAGAAAGACCACAATATCCTTTCTGTGTATCTTATTATTTTCCATTGTTGCTAGAGCTGTGTTAGAAGAAAAACAATTCTATAAATTATGTCCTTTGTTTAATAAGATATCAAGTACTACCATTCCCTGTTGAATAAATCCCAGCACATTGAATTCTACTACTAATGATTGAGTCTACACCCCCAACATATAAGAACTTTTTTCACAAAAGCGAGGTTCTCTGGTTGCATATGTGGGCCTCACAAGAGATGCACCATCACCCAAAATCAAACCCATGGAAAAGGCACACCAATTGTATTTCCCTTAATTTCTTACACACAAGGTACCGTGTACCCACACTTTTACATATGCCCGTACCTACACACCCATATAACCTAGTGTGACAGGAGTGGATTTGTTCTCGAACACTAGACCTGTCAGTATAGTTGCATTGTTACCCCATTATGGAAGAGATATGCAACTTGAAAAAATAAAATTAGGCTTGTTAAGCTACTAAACATTTAGAAACTTCAATCTTCTTCCCTATGCGTAATATGCATGTCTCTGAGAATCTAATTTTCTAAACCCTGAGCTAAAACAACTGTGGGACAATTTGGAGACATGGGAAAGATGAATAATAAATGGTTGGTAACAGCCTAAGATAGTTTCCTTCAAATTCAACCTGAGATTATCAATTAAGGGATGATTTTAATATCCACAGATAGTTTCATTTAAATTCAAATCAAGACTATTAATGAAGCATAACATTACCACCATAACTATTGCCAAGGCATAACAAAATAGGTCAGATAATCATGTACAATATAGCTAGATATCATTCATTTGCTTAAGGTGAGTGAAGTGTTTAATAAAATACATATATCCAACTGCTAGATAATAATGGTTCCCAAGATTAAAAATGGCCTTTCCATTCATAACTGTTTTTTGCACAAAGGTGTTGTAGAATGACATCCATTTTATTGCATGCAAGACAGTTTGGAAGTGCCCCATTACTACATAATAATGCAGTTCAGTAGGCCAAGCAGGTACTTTGAACACGATGTAAATGGTTGTCTTGATGAACACGCCATTTTTTTCATTCTATATGAATCTACTACATAATTTGGAGATGCATTAGGTAGGCCTCAAGGTTTTGTTCATAGCTTTCTTGGCCAGCCTGACATAGATTACTTTCCATCATCTTCAATAACCAATATGATTTCCTTTTTTCTTTTGGTTTTAAGTTGGATGCAGAGTAACCATACCATAGGTTAAATTCAAGAATCTTCCTCCAAATGCACTTTAGGGGCTCTCTTGAGGTTTTTATAAATGATGCATTCACAGTTATTCGTCATCCAGAGACATTAATATAATTTCTTTCATCTCTTCTTTTAGACTTCAGTTTTATGCAAATCAACATTTTGTATTTAGTCTAGTTGTGTTGCATTTGACATTCTTTGAAGTGTAACATAAAAAATTTAACAACCACATAAGGATAATAACTTAATTTCTTTCCACAAAGTCATTGGACTCTTCATTGACCTCCAAAAACATGTGAGCCACTGACCAGTGTGATCTCAACCAAGATGAGTTGAGAAATCTCATTAGCCAATGCTTTATCATCCCCATTATATTTTTCCTTGTTTGCACACTCTTTTATTCTAATCTTCCATTCTACTACTAATGTTTTTTTTCCAATGTTATTTATAATGCAGGTTGGAATGAGATATTTTCTTCTCTCCATGGGTAGATATTCTTAGATTAATGACGTGAGTGTATTTGTGTTTGTGAATGGCATGCTGAAAGAAATACCTAGAAAGGGGACTGCCTTATTCTATTTATTGACTGGAATTATGTCTAAGCTGCCTTATGAGATTCATTAGTTTAAAAGTTTGCATCATGGATTGCAAAAATATGGAAGTTTGAATGTTTGAAGATGATTACTTCATCAATACTATTTTGTAGGATGGTTTGTTCATGGAGATGTTTTCAACTGATTATAAAGGGACATGAGTTTCAGTATGTGTTATTGAATGTTTAAAGTGCTCAAGAAATACATTATTGGATTCATTTAATTTTTGTGGAGTGTTTTTCTCTTTGCACCTTTTAACATAAAAATATGCGTCATCTCCATCACTGTCGTAAATTGTTTTGTCTCAAGATGTGCCTATGCTATGTTGGTTGTTTTTATTTGGTTGTACATGGTGATTTTATGATGTGTTTCTTTTCATGCTTGTATCATCTAAATATTGGATTGCTAGTATAATGGTAGGAATGCCAAGAAGAAGTAAATAAATGATTGGACAAGACTAGTCGTGAAATTAAAATAAATGCAATAATAAAGAGAATGGTATGTCATCAACCTTAAAGACTGGTTCAGATAATGTGCAGGATGGCTCATTTCCTTCTCAAGTTAAAGGTAAGAAGAGGGATGTAGTGCCAACTGTAAAATAACAGTAACATATAATTAAAGAAATATATTTATAAAAAAAGAAGAAGTGTAAATGTGTTGGTTGAGGGCGGTGGAGTGTTGCAGGTGGTGTTATCCAAAATTCACCCTCAAGGTAATTTTGATAACATGCATCAAATTATTCAATCCTGAGCAAGTAGATTGATTCAAGGCCCGAAATTGTGTTTTTGGGGGCCCCTCGGCTTCTCTCTAACTCTCCCATCCAAGAATAAATCCCAACGAGTTAGAAAAAATGGAAAAAATGTGAAAAATAAGGTTGCAGGATTGTTTTAAGGCATTTCGGGTCTGAAGGGTTCGGGTCGTACCAGTGCCGGTCATACCGAGGTTCGTCGTACCAAGCTTGGGGCCGAAATACAAAGAAAATCAGCTAAGTAGAACATTTTTGTCCTAGGCGGTCCACGGGACAGTTGGGACGTTAGGACGCGAGGGACGCGAAAATCTGAAACGGCCGAAAGCAAGGAAAATCGTCAAGTTTTTGTTTCACGCGGTTTTGGGACAGCCGGGACAAAAGTACGCGCGAGACGTGAATCGGCTGATTTACCAACAGACAGTCCATTTCGGGAAGTTAGGAGACAATTGTCCCAGGCAGTCCAGGACAGTTGGGACAAAAGTGCGCGAGGGACGCGAAAAGGCGAAAAAGCCGCAAACAGGAACAAGGAAGCTCGAATCGGCCGAAGCAGGAGATTTTCATCCGGGACAGCTAGGAAAAAGGTAAGCGCAGGACGCAACGGACGCGAAAAGCCGAATCGGTCGAAGGCAAAGAAGAAAAGTCAACGTTTGACCCGTGAAACCTCAAACGGCCATAACTTTTGACTCCGAGCTCCGATTTTCACAAAATTGGACTTTCTGGAATGAGCACGATGTCCTCTACGCCACAAAAACTAGATTTATTATTTTTAATGAGGGTAGATATATTTAATTAAAAGAAAAATATTCGGCTCCAGTCAGTTAATGCTCATTCCCGTCAAATGACAGAAAACGCCTGCCAGACCCAAAATAGCTGCCCACACTCAGAAGGCCATAACTTTTGCATTTCTCAACAAAATCACACAAACTTGGTACCATTGGAATCTTGGCTCCGATACCGATGCACATCAATCAAGAAATTCCATATTTGATGAGATATCAATGGATATTTTTTATAAAACGTGGCCGGGTTCATAACAGTGTTTTATTTGGTGGTTGGGAGTGCAATTAAGAGGCATGGTCATCATTCTTTCTCTGCTGCAGCACCTAGCACAGTATGGGGAGCCTTTTACAAGTAATATATAATCATTTTACTCCATTTAATGCCTCTTACAAGTGGTTGAAGGACAAATTTCGAGATTTCCACTTTTCCCTTCTCTCTTTCTTCTCATTTTTTCTATAAATGGGAGTGTTGGGGCTCATTGTAAAAGGAGGTAGTTTTTGTAGCAAATCTCACTAAAATTTCTTTGTGAAGCCAATGTGTTGCAGGCCCTTGTTGTGGACTCCTTGCATGGTGATCCAGGCCCTTTTCTTGTAACCGATTGAACTGTGCATATCAGGAAGCAATAAAATATAAGTTTGTGGATGCATCTTCCCCTGCTGTGTTTTCTTGCATTCTTCTTGCCCCTTCAACCTTGATTACAAGAATATTGTGTCTATTATTATGTTCATGCAGGGATCCATTATCATTGTGTATGTTTGAAATATTGTTGTGAATGCGTTTTGCTAAATTATGGAGAACTGTCATCACCTCTTCTAGTGTGCACTTTGCTTCTGTATTTCACGCATTTGAAGACTACTCTCACACCCTCCTTTTCTGGTGTATCACCGCTTTAATGTAGGCTTTCATTTTATGCATTCTATCTCCCTGTTCCCTTGGAAATTTAGATTAGAATAGTTAGTTTCCCCTGCATTAGAGTAGATTGTGGTAGGTAGTTTAGGAGCAAGAACCAACTTTCTCTGGAGGTCTATCTCAAGTAGCAAGTCCCACAACTTGGAGATAGTACCCATGTTATCCAATCACACCGTGAGTTAAAATATATGCGCTTGTATAAACCATAGAAGGGTGTTGTGATTCGGTGATAACAGGTGGGCTGATAAGGGACATGAGCACCCTTAATGGCTAGTCAACCCTATCATTTTTCCTTGCATGATAATAAAAGCACTCTAATTTTGATCCAGGTGCTTCAACCACGCAGGAACCCAAGTTAGCATTGCATATTTAACAGTGTTTGGATAGTTACAATGATGGAAAAAGAAGTTGAGGAATTAATTATTTGGTGTACGGTAACCGAGTTCCTCTTTGGGCGTATATTTTCCATGCCCAACAAGATACTAGATATGGAGGATGTCATGGCACCTGTGCCCAAGTTCTTTTCTCTTCCTCGTGGAGTTGTTGGGGCTCACTTTTCAAGGGATTCACAAAAAGAAAATCTAGCAAATGTTCTCCACTACATTTCTTTACAGTCTATGATGGATGTGGAGGTGTTCAGGCCTCCAACTTCTATAAAGATTGCTTGCATCAGACATTGATCAAGGAGTTACAAATGGTAGTGAATGGGGAGGGTCCAAAGAGATTGAGATTTGATGAGGGCAATATAAGTTGGAAAAGGCGGTGGGAAAGGGCTAAGTATTTGATTCAATAAGGTGGATGTTGAGGTTGGAAAGGATCCCAATAGCAGAGATGAGTGTGAAGATGAAGATCACATGGAGTTTTTCTCAGAGACTGTGGCCCATGAAACTGTAGGAACGACTACTGTCATTTTTTCTGTTGGTTCATGTCAAATAATTGTTGCCTATTGTGGAGATTCAAGAACAATTTTATGTCATGTAGGAAAGGAGGTTCCACTTTCGGTTGATCTCAAACCTAATAGAGAGGATGAGATGGTAAGGATTGAGGCAGCAGGGGGCAAGGTCATATGGTGGAATGGGTATCATGTTCTAAGAGTGCTAGCCTTGTCAATGGCAATTGGTGACCATTATTTGAAGCCATGTATCATACATGATCCTGAAGTTACTTTCACACAACGAGGAAAAGAAGATGAACGCCTCATTTCAGCTATTGATGGGCTATGGGTTGTGTTATCAAATGAGGAGGCTTCTGATTTTCTGCGCAGATGTCTTACAATGCAATGCAAGCTTATTTTGTAAACCTACAAATGAGTCAATGGATCTTGTAGCACAAATAGCTACTAATTATCTCTGTAAGAATGCTATTAAGCATAGTAGCTTTGGTTTCCTTGCGTCAGTAAAAAAATAGATCCACTTACCTTATAACTATTTACACTGGTAAGATATACGAAATGGGCTCGGTGAAAATGGCTTTGAAACCATGTTAGCAACTACAAATGGCTCATGGAACACACAAAAAACTGCCTATCTTCTATCGTCGATGAATTCCAGGCATGGTTCATCTCTCCTCATCTCTCATAATTTATGTTCTTTATTTTTTCTTTTGCAACGAAATGCAAATTTTTAACCAAAGGATTTTCGTGTATTATATTGTATAAAATAAACTTGTTTTAAAAATAGTAAAACCTTGTATCATAACTTACAAGATCCAATATTGCTTGGTAGACAATAAACTTGAACACTCACATTGTGATGATCTAGTAAACGTCACAACCAAACTAGATTTCTACATTACCCTTTTTATTTGAAAGGTTGAAGTTGAGTTCCCTGTAAATGACTTGACCGCTCCCTTGTTTAATTAGATAAATTACAATTTCTGGGGACTCGCAAAGTAACCTTCGTAACTCTGGAAAAGGGAGGTTAAGATTCCTTTGCGTACCTTGTTATGTGAGGTGTCATTTCAATCCTTGGATTGACCCCAAATGAATATTTGTGATCTTTTGATGCTCTTATAAGAGCCCTATTACACTATTTTGCAGTGGTAGGAAGTTGTTAAATCTAGAAAGTTGGGTTTCGTTTGGAACTGCCATTTGAAACCCGGATAGAGAAATTATTATCCCTCTTCTCAAACCTCTAGTGTTTTTACTAGACAATTACATGGAAATTTCAGTATAGGGAAAAACACTTTTCTAGATAGTTTGGGAATGGCATTTTGTAGGCCTCCGGTCACAGTTTGACTAGGTCAAACTAGACCAATTATGACTGGTGGCTCTAGAAAACATGTTTCCGTTTGATAACCATTTGCTAATTCTTAGCCTTGTCAACTCTGGTGAATTCTCCATATATAGAGGAACTTGTAGGATGTTTCTTGCTTCACGTTCATTCAATGGACGTTAGTTTTGGATGTGATTTTCTAATCCCTTGAGCTAACTTTTATTCAATTACAACTAGGTCAATTATGACCGATGGTCCCAGAAAACTAGCTGCCAAACACAAATCGTTCACCAATTCCAAATTCTGTCAGTTGCTATGAACTCTTGGAATATAAGTGAATACCTAGAAATTTAATCATGTTGTGTTTGCTCATCGGAAGACAATGTTTGAAAGTGGCTTCTTAGCCTCTGAACCCGTTTTGAACGTTTTTGTAGCTAGCAAGAAAATGTAAAAAATAGAAAGTTATGGGACCCTCTTTGGGTTGCCAAACCACTGTGGAAACTTTTGACACATGTAAATAACTGTTTGAAAACTCTATAGTGTAACTTGTTGTGTGAAATAGAACTTTTGACAAAATGGTGTTTCTCTCCCTTCCTTTCTCTTTCTCTCTCCTTGGTTACGAAATGAAGTGAAATGAATACATGTCCCTAAACCTTTTATTCAAATGCAAATTGTAATTATTATTATATGTAAATGGGAAACTGGACAATGTTAATTATGTTAGATTAGGGTGGATGCCATGCTAGCGATTTATTGCTGATTTCATCCTCACATGGTTTTGCAGGATGCAAGATTGATGACAAAAAGGCGATGTGTAATTAATTATTTATCATTTTAATTTATATAGTTCATTGCAAAATGAATATATGTATTATGTAGTCTCATGTTACAGAAAATTTATATTTAAAATTTTGCTAATATGTATGAGATGCTCGTTTTTATGGACATCTAGGAAATGTGTATTTAATCATAGTTTCAATTTGATTCATAAGACGTATGGTAAAAAGGTTTGATATATATATGGTAAATGAATTTGAAGTTAATATATTGTAGTGCTTTTTCAGTGTTCAATAAACAATTAATTAATTACTGTGTTGTATTCTTACCTTGTAAATGTAATAAAGAGATTTAATCGAAACACTCAACCCTAGTATAAGATCTGTGCATAACATGTCTTCATGTGTGATCTTTTTTTACCATAGAAGAGATTGAAACCGTAGAATGAACTTAAACTTTGCACTCGATGGAACCTCCTAGTTTAGGTAAATAAGAGCCCAAGAATGGGTTTATTTTCTTAGGTGGTATGTTTAGTGACATCATCATAGACCTGACAGATAGGAGCGACACAGTCAAACTTTATCTAGAGTAATTAGAGCTAACTCTTCCTTCGTATCCTAGTGGAATACCTTGTCTTCCGAAGATAGATTTAGAATTAAATTTCTTCATCAAATGAATTACTTGTGGGATCCAGATGACATCATGGAGCTAGTGAAATAGTTGTACTATCACTTAAAATCTTGTTAATAACCTCTTTTGATCCTCTGAGCTAAATGTCTTATCTTTGGCTAGTGACAATATAGTTCTTTGATCTTTTATGGAGAATGTATAGGATAAATATGTGTTGAACCTTAATCTAATCTATAATTGGGTGTAAAGCCCTGAGTGAAAATTGGAATCAAACTAAACCATAGTTGATTAGGAGGTTAACTTGTGGGTAGAAAATGGTAAGTAGCTCCTTGAAAACAAAATTGATTTTGAAAGATGTTGACTTTAGAGAACCCAGGAAACCGAAATCTTGGTCCCGTAATCCCTTGTTATGCCCTTTTATGACATTAAGAATAAAATAAATTTCACATGTAAAATCATGAAATGCATAAACATGGGATCTTACCTTGAAAAAAAATCACTTGTGGTTCATGTGTAGTTTATAATACTTCCAATCATGTACTTCTTCTAAATGTTAGACAAATACTTCTGTAACTCCTTTTGTTATAAAAAAATGCTAATAATGAAACCATAGTATGATGTAAGAGTAAAACGAGATTAGAGGCTAGTAATAATGTCACTCTTGGAGTCCTTATAACTTAATTAAACATTTTCATGTTTTACAAGAATATGAATTGCCTTGGTGTGATCAAACTTTGAGAAAACTATATATATATATATATATAGTATATATATATATATATATATACATATATACATATATATATGAATGGAATTCAACAAGTTATGGAACTATAATAACCATCGTAGGGAAATAACTATACCGTGATCAAAGAATGTTTTTGGAAAGAAAAACTATCTTGAATCTAAGTATCCCTTAATCTTAAGATTTCATCTTGATATCACGTTAGATTCACTTGTGTAGCAAGGGTAAATTCTAATCTTTGTATAAGTGTTTGGGAAGCATAATCTTAACATAAGAATGAGAGAGTTAGGATCTTTGTATGCAATTTGAAATATGGAAAATACTTATGTAAGTTATGGAGTGTGTCATAAGGGATAAAGAGAAAAATTAAATGGTCGAACAATAAGTGGTTCAATGTGAAATGAATTTAAGAATCTGTAGGTGGAAAAGGGAGAAATTATTACTTACATAATAATGTTATTGGAATGTTAATCGTAACCTAGATGTAACCATGGTGATGATGTGTTGTGGGTTTGCCAATCCTTAAGTCCCTTTTCTTGTGGCTGAGTTGTTTCTAGTATTTGATTCATTGGAGAAAGTGTGTCATCGACATGTATATGACATTGTCATGTGTCTATGTGAGTCGATGACTTATATAAGTGTCTTGTGCTTTGTTGAGTTTTCTTTACTTGGAGCCCTTGTGGCATTGTGTAGTGAGCAATGTAAGTCAAAAAAAATTTATCCTGATATTTTTGCTGTTGTTTTTGTGTGTGTAAAATGTGGGCGTTATAAGGGAGCACTCTTCTAATCACAATACATATCTTGTGAAACGAGAGTGATTATCAAGATTAGATGAAAGTGAGGCAGGCATGTCATACTAGAATACAACACAAGACCAAAAGAAATTGCAAGAATCACAGACAAAGATTGGAGTCTTATAAACTCTGAAATTGCAAGAATCACTAACAAAGATGGAAGTCTCATAAAATATGAATGTGTCAAATAGCTTGTGCATTTGATGTAACTTGATAGAAATGATGCCACAAAGAAGGGAATTGATTTGGATTTATGGCATAAAGAGGTTGTAGGAGTGATTGCATCTATCGATCAAGATGACTGCCTCAGCCAATTTGTACAACTTAGAGGCTTTCCTATTATGGATGATTGGCTTCAAGAGGCCCACAAAGGGAAGACTGGAGACATTTGCAGCCCAAAGGAGTGAGATAAAGTTGCTGAAGAACTTCTGTTAACATTGCTACATGTTCTTGGTAAACTTCTTGTTGATATTGATGCCTTGAAAACTTGTAATGTTGGAAAATCAGTGAAGCAATTGCATAATCACAAGACCATGGACATTTAGAAAAGGGAAAGGAATTTAGTTTATACATGGAAGAAGAGTGTTGATGCAGAAATGAAGAATAATGATTCAATGTCTGGATCAAGCCATGGTGTATCGTTACCTTGTAAGCAAGCTTTAGGTGATATTTCTCATACACATGGAGGCAGACGTAGAGGACCTGCAAAAACTTTGAAAATCTCAATGCCATTAAACGCTAGTGTCAAAGAAATCTCAAATATGACTGAACAACCATATATTCTATCAAGATCAACATTTGTCTCATCATCATCATCTGTTAAGATGTCTTCATTGCTCTCATCAACCATAAGCTCCAAGGATTCACACTGTAAGGAAGAGAACAATATTTCAAGTCAATCTCAGAATAACATTCATTCATGGTCAAGTGAACCTGGAAAAGCTGCAGGTTTATCTTAGAAAGAGGATGCCAGGATTTCTATAGCTGGGTCAATGAGTGTTAAGGGGTTGAGTGTAGGATAACAACATCGAAAATCAAGTAAGCGGGTTCTGGTAAGACATGCTTTCAAAAAGAGGATGGGAGTGGGAAGTTAATTGTATGGGGCAAAAATACATGTGAAAAGACATTATAGTGTGTTCATAAGGAAACAAATATTCACCTCCCGAATAATACAAATAGTCATAATAGATTAATAGTCAAACTTCCAAATCCTTGGCACAATCTTGCTCCAAGTGCCAATGGTGGAACAATTGAGGACACGATCATTATAAAAAGTAGAGGTTCTTCTCCTATCATGTCTGAAAAACATGATACAAGTGATGGGAAAATGAAAGTGGAGATTAATGTTTCTTGTGGTATTACTGTTGTAGAGGTAAATACTGAGTCCTGATAGAGAAATGAAGTTAAAGATGGTCTCACAAAAGTTGAGGATGGAGACAGATCATCTACTGGTATTCCAAGTGAAGACCATAGTGGAATGGGTGAGGAAATTGAGAAAATCATAAACATCCAAGACAACTCTATCATCAGCATCATGTAAAGAGAATAATCCAACAAAGGATCTGGTTGATGGAGAAATAGTTAGAATAGGTGAATTTTTTTAGAAAACAAGAGTCTTAGTGAAGAACCCTCCACACCTTCCTAAAGTAACTGGTATTGTCTACGATGACAGGGGCATGAAGTTGCTGGCAAATATGGCAGCCTATGAACCTTCAAAGGATGAGTAAGTTTCCTTTGGCAATTCTGGGAGACGATTTTTTTGTGATAGCAGATGATAGTTTGGACAAGTCTATGGTTAATACCTCCTCATGCGGCTGACGCATGACAACACCATTTTCGTGAAGATGGACATTGAAGCTGATGCATGGTTGTGTAGGGAACATTATTCTTGTCAGGCACGTTGTTGGAAGATTTTCTCTTCCACTTGGCCCCAGTTCTCCGAAACAGGGGAGCTTGTCGTGAGGCCTCCGTATGGCTGGGTGGAAGGACAAACGGTTTTCACAGGGGCATATCCATGTTTAGTTCAAATAAACTACTCCCCATAACGCCACCACTCATGATATAAGATTTGAAAATGTATATGTACGAAATTGTAATAAATGAACCTTTAAATGTAATGCTTCATCTATTATCCTACACTCACAAAATTAATTATACCCCTTATCAACATCAACTACAAAAGTAATAACTATCCCTCTAAATCAAATAACATATACCATTCGGTGTTCACATTACATTGTGCACATGCGATTGCTAGTATTTATGTATTGTTATTAATGTCTCTTAAAAATTATATTTGTGTTGAATGACCCTTCGCCTATTTGTATGATGTATGGTTTTCAATGAGCCCACTAAGGATCAAGTAAAATGGTTGAGGCTAAGATTGTTTCTTGGATAATTTTGACGCATGGATACCCCTGCTCCAGTGTCCAATTGTAACACAATTAGAAATGCTCAATAGGAAATATGAATGTTGATTGTGTATGGCGAATGTTGATTCCCCAAAATCTGAATTGGTTTTATAAATATTATTTTTGAAACTAGTAACTGTATTTATTACTTAGTTTCTTGGGCATTTGTTGTTTGCAGAGGTGGGACAGTTCCTCCTGCAACTAGGCATCCTTACAAAGTAAGAGTTGTACTTATTACCTAACATTTTGAACTTACAGAAAATCAAACTGGCACAAAATGTCTTTCTAACAAATGTTGGCGAGTATAGATTTAGATTTTCTCGTGGATATTAGATAAAAAACTAATTTTTTTTTGGCTCTGTATCAACTTATTAAATTGCCCATGGAACGAAGTTCCAAGGAATGAATTGTAAAAGAAAAGCATTGAGTATTTGTTGGTATAATAGTTGCATTGACGATTTGGAAGCCACAGATTTCCCAAATCATCCACCACAATCATTCCTCTGCCTCTTGAGCTCTGCACCGCGGATTTCTTCATCCGTCTGGAGATGGAGTCGCCGTTGGAACACACCAAAATCTTACCCTCGGCATTTTGTGTATCTAGGGATCTAGGATAACAATTACTAGGAATCCAAAACAATGGAATATCGATCTCCAACTGAATCCTTCATTAATACTCCTACTACTAATACTCCTCATTAGCTTACCTTGCATCTTCACAGGAACTCAACGGAAGTGATTTCCAGCCGACCCCTTTGCAGACCTATGTCTTCCTTCCAAGCTGCACCAAAATGAGAGCTTAGAAAAAAGGATGGACACCTCTCAAATCATAGGTGGGCGGCATCAGCAACTTCCACCAATAGCACCTGCCACATCAAAATGTCTTTATAAAATGCAAACACTCACAACGGTCAGCGTCCTCCTTTCTCCTATAAACTGCATTTGTATGTAATGATGGTTGTTGCCCCTTCTTTCTCCATTTTTTTTCATCCAACCTCCGAAAATCACACCCAAAGAACTATGAGTTTGGCAAGCCAAATCTTTAGATAAAGGCAACATACGTATAATAGTCCAGGAAAAAAGATCTATAAATCTAAGTAACAGATAAATCACAGGCCTAAGTAACAGAGGTGAATGATATATATAAATATTCATATATTAGACTTTTGCGTTGTCATTCATACAAATAAATACATCTAGTTTTAGACATTGAACTATGATATAAACTATATATTAGCAAAAGATCCAAAAATTAGATCGACAAAAGAATAAATTAACCTGACCTTTTTATTGAACTTTATGTTTATTTTGCACTCGGGATGAGATTACAGCGAGATCGAAATAAGTGTTTCTCACTCCAAATGAAGACATATGGCGGTAAAAACTACGCTTGATGATGAATATACAACCATAATAAAATTTAGTTTAGTGTACACTAGAGACACAGGAATGATTAAATATACTTTCAGTTCCAAATCAAAAACATGATTTAAAAGATCGTCCTTAAAATAATTGCACCTATTCATTCAAAGCAATTCCACTCTTAGGTAAACCAGAAGCATGGACATTTGTCTTATTGATCTAGGGACAATTTCAACATACTTCACAATTGAAAACACACCACAATACTATCAAAATATTCTCTTGTGGTTTAGCAAATAAAAAGCTAACCAGCCAATGCATTTGTCTTCGGATTTATATAATCAACACTCAATTTATGTTCCAAATCAGTTCGAAATCCCGATGGCATCCCCTTGTCATTCTGATTCAACTTTTCCTAATTATTTACTACTTTTTAGATTTTTAGATTTTTAGTGCCATTCAGGGCCCCAAACTTCCATATGACCTACAAGACACCCGCATGGTACTCTAAAAATCAATACAGCACGCTGGTTTGGAGGATCCATTCCTCTGAGCTCTGCCTACAATTCCTTGTGATCTTGCCCAAATTATAAGGGTTCACTTCCCACTGAATCATTAGAAAATGGTGGCAAGAACTTCACAGACTCCTTCGGCTCCAACAAAATATCATTCCAGTGCCTTTTGCAGTGAGGAATTTTCTACTTCTTTGATTTGTAGTGATAAATCTCCTATGCCCCAATAACCAAAACAAACATCAAAATTGCTCCAGAGGCATAGATCACCTCACCAATCAACAAAAAAGTTGCAGAGATGTTATGGACAGCGTCATAACAAACATATTTAAAATACATCGTGAACAGAAAACCAGATCGTTCAGGCATTTAATCAAACACCTCACAGGTATCTATTAAACGAATGGAGGAAACCTGTCGGGTTTTTTTAATGCTGCGGGGAATTTGGCCTCCTTGGAAAACATCAATCAAGTAAACACCGCCCAGCGGAACGGCTAAGATTCAAAAAATTTATAGCTTCCCCCTGAGGAAATAACTAAGACAAAAGAATTAGTGTTAGGAATGTGGTTTCGGATTAAAATTTAGGTATTGAAAAACAGGCTCACCTTGAATACTTTCTCGTTTCCCAGAACTAAGTCTGATTGAAAATCTGTGTCAATTGTTGTTGCAGCCAACGTCAAAATCCATTATTAATGACAGAATAAGAATCATGGCCACCGTTTCCTGCAGAACAGACCACACCAACTCCTTTTTGAGCAGCGTGGAATGCTCTAATGGTGATGGGATCCTTGGAGAAATCTAATTGGAAGACGGAAGCAGAGTCCAAGGAAAAAAAAACAAAACCAACAGCACACATAGGTGAACAACGGAACAGAACGGGGTTGGAAATAAGGACGACAAATTTACGGGAAAGTGCCTCCCCGTAAAAAATGCCTACGTCCGTAAATAAAACTAGTTATATATTTAAATAAATTTTAGTATATTTAAATGTTACATCCTTTGAAAAAACCATATGTTCTTTATATGATAAATTTAACTAAATATTCCATACCACTAACACTTCCATCTTTTTACATTACTTTAATTTAAGGGATAGAATTTCAATATAACATCTTCCTTAGATGGAAAATAGTTTTATATTAATCATGTATTACGATTAATCATATTAATCTAATTACGCCGAAGGCGTTCCCCCTATGGGAAAAGCACTTCCGAACGTTTCTGAGACTATGTTAAAATTGACGGTTTGACGGCCGTCTAGACGTTTTCTTGTTTTCCCACTATTTTTAAGAGTTGCTTTTTCAGATTCGAGAGCTCTGCTTCGTTCTCTTTCGGTGCGATCACTTCCCATTGTCTGAAAATCGTGCACAGAGGTAAGCATTGTTTAGTTTTTATTGTTTAAATTATACACCGTTCAAGTCCGCCCCCCCTTGTAATTCATCTTTTAAGTGTAATCTGACTTTTGTTTCGCCCTTTATATATGTTTTTTGCTGCGCGATAGTAGTTAGGGTTTACTGTTATGATTTTTTTTTTGCTTGAAAGTGAAAGTCACAGAGGGTGGTGTTCCTGATACAGATCAACAAGTGATTCAGAGCCTGCGCTGCTCCAAAAGAACTGGATCTCAGCTTCTCATTCCGGAAGCATTCTGATTTTGTTCTCTAGCTATGTAAAACAAGATAGTTTTTAGCAAACATTTGGAATCTTTCAATTGCTGTAGAGGCAGAATCGTCTCTCTGCCCAATTTCTATAACTGAGAGGCAATTCCAGGCATTATTTTCTGGTGCTCTTTCTGAATGTACATATTCTTTGTTGTAAACTATGTTCTGAACACATGATCTGACATATTCTCTGTTTTAAACTATGTTCTGAGGTCATTATCATTAGCACCTTACAAGAACACCGCCCTAAAGAACAACAAACTGCATTTTACATTAAAGAACATAGAAGATACATGAAATGAGCGACGAGTTTACAAGGGGAATCATGTCTTATTGGAAGATAGAAAGGCTGCTATACGGGTCTTTGCCGCAAGAGACAAAAGACCGAATGAAATGCATAAAAAAAAGCAAAAGTAAAAAAGCTTAAAGAAAGATATAAAATTCTCTTACCAAAGGAACAACTGGGTATAAGCGTAAGGTTTCTGATAAAGATGCATGAAGATAGTGCATCTTATCCAACACTCTGTCTATTAGACACTGGGAAAACATTCTTATAGATTCTTGCAAGGACCCATATTCATTTTCCTTGACGACATCATGAATTTCTTGAAGAAGCTTTTCTTCAACACCTGGATTCTTGTAGAGCAGAAAAAAGAACCAAGCTAGAGTACCTGCAGTTGTGTCCCTTCCAGCAATCATGAAACTCAACAATATATCTCGTAGTTACTTGTCAGATAACTTTTCTGGCTCCTTTTCACTAAAACCAATGAAGCGAGACAGTATATCTGTTTTTTCCTGTAAACAATTTTAAAGCCAGTGAAGTGAAAAGCAACGTGGTTATAAGTAATGATGAAAAGGGCTAACTTATTATTTATGCAGAGTTCTCAATAGCCATTATGGCTGATGTGAGTATTTCCTTACGTTGCTGTTTTGAGCAGAAATCTCTTGCCTTCTACTTTGAATGATCTTGTAGACCAAATCATCCACAGTTTTGATGCTCTCCTTCATGATGGCCACCAACCCCAAAATTGAAATATCTTTTGAATTTCCAAAAAATGTCAAGATAACACCATAAAACCATACTACTTGCAGTATCAAAAGCCCTTGTGAAAGAAGCTTCCGGCCCAGAGTTTGACTTTGATAAGTTGTTCATCTCTAACCCAAAACCGACTTTGCAAATTGAATCCATTGTTGATCTCAGGGAGAGATCCTAATTGACAATCATTCACCAAATTATATGGTTACTATCGGCTGCAAATATGAGTGACACTAATGATTTCTAAATAAATTGATTCGTAGTGATATTTCCCCTGTTATTGTTTATAGTATACATACGTTCCTAAAGAATAGAAAAGTCTACACCACAAATTTGAGAAAACTTGTGGGTGTTCGGCGTTGGTTGAATTCTGATGAAAATTGGTATATAAATTAGAAAAGACACAAAAATATTCTGACCCATACAATTATAGCAGTGCATACTTGGAAATAAAACATTCACAATGTTAACATGGTATATACTATAGTGTAAGAGCGGGGTCTCATGGAGAGGGCTACTACTACAAAATTTAAGTTGCAGGAGGTCTTATATAACATTATTCATTAAAATATGTAAAGATTCAAATTCATCCCCAAAGGCCAAAACAATCAGAATAGCTAATGCTTATGAATCGTTCTTCATTAGGAAAAGCAAATATTGGATTCTTCCCAAAAACTTATCTGCAGCTACTACTTATGAAGAATATTTTCATCAGAGGCTACTCGAGAGGGGGGTCTGAAAGTTTGCAAACTTGCCTAAGAGTTTTATGACTACATCAGAAGAGTGAAGAATTTTTTCTGTGGGAAACAAATGAATAAATGGCAGCAGAGATGAAATATCATATCGATAGGACCATTTGATTACGAAAAGATTGTATACTTACAGAAAACCCTTTCCAAGAATGTACTCAGCATTTCCTAGAAAATTTAGGGAAACCCCCGCAGTGGGATCACTGTTTGAAAATATAATTCTCCATTAACTGAGTGCAATAGTTAGAGAATCCAAGTTAAATGCAGCTGTTTTTCTCCACTCTCCAATGGAAAATCAGCATTGCATTCTTCTGGAAAATCAGCATTGCATTCTTCTAGAAGTGTGGCACAATAGTATTTTATTAAATCATAGAAATCTACATGTTTACAGTGCTATATATGGAAAGAACATAAATTATTTTTTAAAAAAGCATCTAAATATCAGCATTGCATTCTTCTAGAAGTGTGGCACAATAGTATTTTATTAAATCATAGAAATCCGCATGTTTACAGTGCTATATATGGAAAGAACATAAATTATTTTTAAAAAAGCATCTAAATCAAATCATGACTGATAACCATTCTTACGTGCAACGATAGTAATTTACTTCCTGCAATTGTAATCCTCCTTTCTGTGAAATGTACATGTGCGTAAAACTTATGCATGCCTTCATTTGCTTCTTTTGCTATGTTTTCTTGACTTTTGGTTAATTGTATACCCTGCATGGATGTTATGGGCTACTAATACTGTGAGCATGGCTTTTCTTTACAATGTGTTCTTTAGCACAAATTGAGATGGTTTTCTTTACAATGGGCTCTTTATCACAACTTGAGATGGTTTTTGGTTGAATATAAAGCATACCCAGATAAGCTTGCGTGCAGGGGAAAAACATCATCTATAAAAAAAAATGAGAAAAGAAAATGAAAGACGATAAGGAACACCCTGGACCTAAGACAAGAACCAAAAGGGCCCATCCAAAAATATGACTACAACCATAATAATACAGTCCTAGAATCCCTGGGAACTCAAAACAAGGATAGGAAGGGGCAACCCAAAAAGCTGACTATTACTGTGAATTTGAAACTAAGCTGGAAATAGTTGGAAGCATCAAGCATTGGAGTCTTGTGAGATATCATGGATATTCACTTTCACATGTATCTTATTCTTACTGAAAATGGTATGGCTTTCAAATTCATCAAATTCTAAAATCAGTATACCTACACAAAACAAAATTTAATGCAAATTTTAATGTTTTTTTGTTGAACTATTATGCTTTTATTGTCTACCACACTAACTCTATCACCACTATTGTCATGTTGTATCTGTTACCACTGAACATATCATAGCCTCTTTTGGTGTTCTCTTTAGTAGCCTTGAGAGAATCTCATCCACTAAAACAACATCCCAGTCCTACCAAGATGCTTATGATAATTGTCATTGAACTAACTTTATAGCAGTTCTAGAGTATATGATGATATTAAGTAGAACCCATTCGCTTCTAGAAGAATGCCCATGACAAGAAAAGATGAAGTTATGATTAATGCTGGTTTTTTCTAGAAGAATGTCCTCTATGAAAAGAAAATATAAGGTTGCAATTCAACATGAGGTTTCCTATATATTAAATCACAGCTACAAAAACATTGCCCACTATCAACTAATTTGTGTTGTAGTGAACAATCTCAGGGGGTTAATGAAGAAGACACTGAGTTCCTGCAATTGTAATCCATCATTGTATGAAAAGTACATACACAAGTCACGTCTCTATAGAGCTTAAGCCACCCTTCACTTGCTGCTTTTGATAACTTTCTTGACACGTCGTTTATTGCATTCCCTGGATGGATGTTATGGGCTCATGTGGATCACAGTCTCTTGATGTGAAATTTTCTTTTCTTTTCAGTGGCTTCTTTATCACAACTTAAGATGGTTGCTGGTTGAATATAAAGCATACCCAAACAAGCTTGCATGCAGGTGAAAAACATCACCACATATATATTATATTATCATTATGTCTGATTTATCAAGATTCCAAATTATTGGTTTTGCTTATTTATGTTGAAGGTATAGTGGAGAATTTGATTCCAAGCTTCCTCCTGTGGACATAATTATCACAACAACAAACCCTTTTAGGAAGCCTACCATACTAACAGCCAATACAGTTCTTTCAGTGCTTGCACTGGATTACCCAGTTGAAAAATTTGCATGTTATGTGTCAGATGATGGCCGGTCTCCTATTACTTTCTACTCTCTACTAGAAACCTTAAAGTTTGCCAAAAAAAAAAAATGGGTGCTCTTCTGCAGTAAATATAATATTGAGTCAAGGGCTCCATTTATGTTTTTCTCCAAGGAACCCTAGTAATCTGATCCAAGTTTTCTACAACAATGGGAATGCATGAAGGTATTGAGATAGTTGTACAGTTTTTGCAAGAACTAACATTACAAGATCGAATAGAATTGTTTTTCTCCCATCCTTTTGGCCAAAATGGATGGTAGAAGTATTAGAACCCATCACAAATATATTTATAACTTGTTTTTTCTATCCATATTAAGTTTTCGGATAAATCCACTAGGCTCTGTTTAACTGTCTTGATTTAACAATTTAACATTTCATATGCTAGGTTATAATTGCAATATAACAAATGCAAGAAACATTTGAACATAGTTAATTTTTTTATTCTTAGATGCATTTTAAATTTAAAGGAAGCTTATTTGGACCAGATGTTTCAATAGTTTGTTGTTTACCAGAATTCAGTTAATTAATCTAGCTTCTTGCATTGGCAGCTTTCCCAACTAGAAAGCATGTTTTAAGCTATAGAAGTGATGCATATCAAAATGACTATCAGACCAGTATATCACTCCCAAATAGAAGAAGCAACCCTCTACATACCATGGTCAACATAGAATTCCAGAAGGTAAAAATATATCATCAGCATTGTATGTTACTTCTCATATTTATTCATTGTGCATATGGAAACTAGTATGAATTTAATGTCAAGAATATACATGGATTATAATAAAATGTTGAAGAGTACTAGATATATATTATTTGTTGGTTGTAATTGCTATAACGAAATCCATGATTGCATGCATAAGTAAACTGTTGGACTTGAGATTTTTACGACATTGTTATTTTCTATGAATATTTGTAGTTGATTGCAGTGGGAATATTTATTGGAGTACTATTACATGCAGGGATTCATCTTGGTTGTAATTTTGTTTGGATGCCTGAGGCAGATGAACAAACCTATAGTAAAAGCATCGGTACTAAAAGTTTTGAAGACACAAAGCCTACATTTGTGGGAATTCTCATGACTGCAAAAGTGGCGACAGGTGGTTATGGTGATTATCACGTTTGTCACATTTCTATTAGCAACCCACTAGCCTAGAAGAAGTATTGTTAAGCTTCCATGACCTTACACATAGATTAACAATATTTAACATTTTCTGGTATTCCCATCATTTTTTTGCTCTGGTGTACTCACTTTTCATAGCTCATCCCATGATGTTATTCCTTTCCCATGGATGGTCTCAGAAGATAGTGAGAACAATGTTAGCCTTTAGATTTTCAGTGGTTTATCCCTAGAAAAACTTGAGCTAATTACATGATCTCAAATGTCTTTACCAGACTTGGTATTACATTTCAGTACTCTTACTGTTGTATATTCTTGCATCAAAACTTGGTGGAAGTCTCTTTAAATTTGAATTATGCTTAAATTCAAGAGTTGTAAGAATTATGCATTTGTTGTCGTTCTCTAAGGGGAGAAAATAATATATCCTTGAAGTTGTCATTATTCAGACCACAATCACTTTTTCCATATTCTAACCACTGTGGAACTCCATTGGCAAAGATGTTGACTTCCTGTAGGTGGGGCATGATCTGTCAATCCATTGAGATGATAAGTTCAAAACTCATTTTATAGGTGTTTAAATTTAGAATTCACAAAACATTAAAAACCACTCACCTCAAAAATCTCACAAAATTGTAATATATAAATACCCAATCCACAAAAGTGTAATGTTTCCAACGAACTCAACCCTTCATCCATATATGTTGATAATTTCAAAACTCATTTTATAGGTGATTAAATTTAGAATTCACAAAACATTAAAAACCACTCACCTCAAAAATCTCACAAAATTGTAATATATAAATACCCAATCCACAAAAGTGTAATGTTTCCAACGAACTCAACCCTTCATCTTGATATGTTGATAATTTCCAAGTCTTGGGATGAGCTTAGCTTGGGAAAATGTTTTAGTTTTTCATAGTTTCATAGGATCGATATCTTGAGTCTATTCAACTGTGACATGCTAGATATTTTTTTTAGTTGTGTGCAATCGCCAACATCCAACTCAACCAACCCCACATAAAGAGTTGGAAGTTTCTCAAGAAACTTGCATTTATTCAAATTGAGCTTGGTTAAATGAACATGTTTATCAATGCTTAGAGGCATTACAGAAAAAATAATATTTTCTAGGTTCAACATTCCCAATGCCAATAAATCTCCAATTTGTTCAGGAAGACCATCAAAGAGATTACAATCACTTGCATCAAACAAGACGTGCAATTCAAGTTCAAAAAACTTGGTGGAAGTCTCTTTAAATTTGAATTATGCTTTAATTCAAGAAATGTAAAGGGGGAATGCAAAGTGACAATAATGTGTAACACAAATACCATTTCAAAATTTGTAATCACAATATGTATCTTATATTTATTGATACCATTATATTCATGCACTGTGTACTTCCTCCAACAAAACACCAACTGAACAACCGATGCACAACTAACACAATAAACCTGAATTAAATACATATAACATCAACTATAAAATAAATTAACTATCGAAAATGGCATCAAATATATTCATGTACAAATTTTTAACAAGTTTGAAATGTAGAAACAACCTTAAAATTAAGTAGCCCATCTATATTTCTACACTTACGATATCAATCACACCCCTTATCAACAACAACTACAAAAGTAATAACTATCCCTCTAAATCAAATAACATAAACCATTCAAAAATTTATTTTGGTTTGCAAAGTGATGGAAAATGTGAATTTGGAAGGACAAGTTCCCCCCGATCTTTTTAGCTTGCTGCAACCTCAATCAATGTAGGTATCAAGAATTATATAACTCATGAGCATTGTTTTCCATTAGTATAAGTAATGTTTGTTGTGTCTGTCTAGAGAAGAAAACTTCGAAACAACTCTTTCAGAATGACCCTCAACATGGGTGCCAAGATTTTTCCGTAGCTTCAATATGTGGATCTTGAGTACAACGATATTTGAGACATCGGCATGCGAACGAATTATAGAACTTCTTTATCAAAGTGCGGCAAAAAATCATGCCACACTCCTTATGAGAAACTCAGCTCTATAACTTGTGAATTTCAAGTGCCATTTTTGGGTGAATTAATGTTCGTGTTTCCGTCATTCTCATATTTATCAAATGAATCGAGGTTCTAGCATCTAGATACTTCCATATGGCGCAATATTACCCTCCCTGCAGGTTATGTCTTACACTAGATTCGTGAATGTTAAAAGTTCTTCTTAGTTGTAGGATTGAACTCTTACGTGACTTAATACGAGCTGTGGGTATATATATTAACTTTAATCAAAATTATACTATTCCAAGTAATAAAAATCATGCCACACTCCTTATGAGAAACTCAACCCTGTAACTTGTGAATTTCAAGTGCCATTTTCAGGTGAATTAATGTTCGTGTTTCCGTCATTCTCAGATTTATCAAATGATTCGAGGTTCCAACATCTGGATACTTCCATATGGCACAATCTTACCCTCCTCACAGGTTATTTCTTACACTAGATTCATGAATGTTAAAATTTATTCTTAGTTGTAGGATTGAACTCTTACGTGACTTAATGCGGGTTATGGGTATATATATTAACTTTAATCAAAATTATACTATTCTAGGTAACAATCAGCAATTGGTTTCTTAATTGCATTTCTTTCAAATGAACATAATGTTCAATTATAATAGGTAAGACTGCTTTGCTAGGTTCCTAAAAATAGTAATTGTCATCTTAATAAGCACATTGAAAGAATACCACAACATACTTGTGATGCAAAATGAACACTGAAATTTGTGAAGCTTGGTCACGATACAAGAGATTTAAGTAAAGGGGTAAGTATTGTGTAGGTAGTTCTGTTGCCAACACTTAATGAAAAAAATGATTTGGGATTGTTGGGATTTGAGATACACATTCAAGGAATGGTCATGTACGATAAGTCTAAGTGATTTACATCTACAGGATCCTCTTGATATCCTCACAATCCTTGGTCATTTCACACGGCATGAAACGTACTAAAAATGGTGCATGTACCAACACTTGGAGCAAGAAGAAAGGAGAAGTCAAGACTACTATCATTCAACAAAAACAACCCATCGTAAATACTACCCTCTACTTTGATAGCACCTCCACTACTACTTTACTCAACACTTCTTATATCCAAAGTGGCAATGCTATTTAAGGGGTATCAAATGTATTCATGTTTAGTGCAAATAAAATTAGCCACAAAAGGCTACCACTCATGATATAAAATCTGCAAATGTAGGGAGGTCTTCATGTATTCATATTTAGTTGAGATATCATGATATAAGATTTTGCAAATGTATATGTACGAATGTCAAAAAAAAATTAAATGTACAAATGAAACCTTTTAATGTAATGTTTCATCTATATTTCAACACATACAAAATTAATTACACCCCTTATCAAGGTCAATTACAGAAGTAATAACTATTCCTCTAAATCAAATAACATAAACCATTCGGCGTTCACATTGCATTGTGCACATGCGATTGCTAGTTTAAAGTTTAATATAAATTATATATATGAAAATTTTGAGAGATATCAATCTCAAATCTTTATATTGAATTATAACATATCACAATTACTAATAATTTACATATTTTTTTCATAAACATATTAGTGAATGGTAAAAAATTGTATAAATATAGCTCATTTATTCTAGCTTGCAAAGATAAAATAAATATTTTTGAAGAAAACGGTAGGCATTAAACTCCACAATATACTCAAGATTTAATAAAATCTTTCAATTGAATTATTTGAGAAAATATGAATTGCTTCTTCATAAAGTTCAAATAAACATCTAATTCGAGATTAGAGTAAAATTGGACAGACTTACAGACATTACACTCCATGACCACCACCCCTTCTTTTAGATACCATTGTATAATGCTAGAGTCAAAGTAACCAGAATGGTTTCAAAAGAACATTTAGTAAGTTGTAATTCTATATAGATTTCAAAAATATATGGCATATCATAAGTAGAGATAATACGATGAAGAGGACCTATAATAATTAGCACACCAATGTAACATGTTGCATGTTTCTAAAATTGTAGAAGAATTCGAACCTAAGTTGATGACCTTTTTAACCTATTTTTGAGATCTAGAAACCTTGCTTGATTTTCCAAAAATCTATGTAATATATCTCTTGGAAAAATCATTTGTTATAAAAATTAAACCAACCATCTCAACTTCAATTGAAAATAAGGCCTTTGATAGTTCCACATGAGGAATTCAATCATAGTTTAAAAATATATTTTGTAGGATTTTGGATGTAGTTGATGAGCATAAATTTTAGTTTTTCCATTTATGAAATATTTTTTCATATTTTATTTGGGATAAGAGTAAATAGGGTTTTTTTGACTGAGACCCTACCTAGGTACAAAAAGGTCTGAAAGCCAAGATACATCCATTAGAACAATGAGAAACAAAAGAAAAACAATTGTCCTGCAGTGCAAAGAAAAACAAAACAACAAGAGAGGTGAAAAAAATAGAATAAGTACGTAAATTTAGATTTTCTATGACGCACTAGATTCCATCCATTATCCTCAACCTAATCCGTGTGGACCAATGGCATTTCAAAGGCCATGTGAATGTAGTCTTTATACCAAGGGTTTTTCATGAATATTTTTATTTCAATGTAGCATAGTGCTCCTTTATTTTAGGGATTGTAAAAATGTGAGCATGTGTCATGATGTTTTAAAGCAAAAGGAAGTTTTCTTTCTTAGTTTTTGTAGGATATGTGGAGGAGGTCATTGTTAATGAACACACACACACACGCGCACGCGTGCGCGCACGGGCGCACACGCACACACACACGCATGCACCCACATGCACACACACACACGCACACACGCACACACACACACACACACGCGCGCACACGCACACACACACGCGCGCGCACACACACACACACACACACGCACGCACGCACGCACGCACGCCCGCACCCACACACACACACACACACACCCACACACGCACACACCCGCACACGCTCATACACGCACACGCACACACACGCACATACACACACACGCACACACACAAACACACACGCACGCATGCACACACGCACACACACACACACGCACACGCGCACATGCACACACACACACACTCACGCACGCACACACACACACACGCGCGCACGTGTACACACCCACACACGCACACGCCCACACACCCACGCAAACACACGCATGCACACGCACACACGCACGCGCACACGCATGCACGCACGCACACACACGCACACACACACGCACGCACGCACACACGCACGCACGCATGCACACATGCACACACACACACACACATGAATCACTTAAATGAAAAACAGCAAACCATTTTTTCAAGGAGCAAAATATGGACAAACATTATTGTAATGATTTTTTTAAGACTATAAACTTTACTAAGTGTAGGAGTATGCTATCTACACTTCCATATAGACACACATTTAATATGGGGATTGGGCATGACATTCCTTGTGAGAGATGGGTCAAAGGGGTTTGCCAAATTGGGGCCTCCGCCTAAAGACCTTTCTAAATCCTGAAAACTATTAAAGAAAAATAAAATAAGACGTCATCAGATTCATATTCTTAATCCAAATGGTCTTGTTCAAATAGCAAACCATTTGTTCACGGAGAAAAATATGGATAAACATTATTGTAATGATTTTTTTAAGACTATAAACTTTACTAAGTGTAGGAGTATGGTATCTACACTTCCATATAGACACACATTTAATATGGGGATTGGGCATGACATTCCTTGTGAGAGATAGGTCAGAGGGGTTTGCCAAATTGGGGCCTCCGCCTAAAGACCTTTCTAAATCCTGAAAACCATTAAGGAAAAATAAAATAAGACGTCATCGGATTCATATTCTTAATCCAAATGGTCTTGTTCAACATTAAAACTTTGTAGGATTAATATTATCGGCATGAGTATTCAACAAATAATTTGAACATTCATATTCAACTACACTTTCCACTAGAGGATTGTTACCAAAGCTTTACCAATATATCTATTAAAAGTTTATCCTATTTGTCAACAAAATTTTCTTTTAAGTTATTGATTTAACGTGAAAGGTTTTTATTATTAAATTAAATTCCTTACTTCTATTTCTGATTTATTACTAACTCAATAGAGTAGGGCCTTCAATTTTTGAAGAGACATTATTATTATGTTATCTATTAGCAAATTTGAATGAGTGAACTTAAAAACTTGAAACTACAAACTAAATTACCAATTCATTGAAAATGAAAGATACTATTTAAGATGGTGTGCAACAACAAAGCTATTATATTTGTAGTGATAGATAAGTTAAGATGGAATACATATATCAAAAAGCTATAAAACATAAAACACTTTTAGATGTCATCATTACACTTCAACCTTCATTATCATTATCAAATAATTATCAGTCAAAAATTACATTTTTATATTTAGTTTTGTACATATGAACATAAATTAGTACCAAAATATTGTAATGCCTGCAAAAACAATGTTCTAGGAACATGTAAGAACTTAACACTTATCTCAAAAATTGCGACTAATTTTTTTTTGTTATAATTAAAAAGGTTACAAGGGTGTTAATCCCCTAGGGTACATTAAATTGACTTACACCACTAATCTTAACTTTATGATTGGAGAACCAAGTCTAGTTAAATAAGTAAATATTAAAAATCACTTTACCTCTAAGGTCGATTAATTAAAAGTCATGAGTAAGGTGCCCTAATTTAAATTACTTGGTTAAGTGTTTTCTCCTCTTTAATAATAATCAAACCAAAAAAGGTTAACCTTATTACTTAGTTATTTTAAATTCATTATCCTATTAACTTAGAGTCCTTTTTGTTAACTTCCTAAAGCTTGCTAAGAACTAACAATGACCTTGCACCCTATGAAATTAAATGGGCCCATTCACCCATTTACACATACCTTAAAATTTATTTAAAACATTTAAAATTATATTCCTACCAAACAAAAGTAGGGTTGATCCTCCACCCTTAGATCAAATCAATTATGACCACTAGATCCTAGGGTTCCAAACTAACCCTAAAAATCCTTAAGCATTCTTATTAAAAAACTCTTCTTACCCTATTCTCCTCATTTGATCTATTTTCTTTTGTTAAAATTGTAGGTTGGAGAGAAGGAAGCCATGGGAGCAAGAGAGGAAGAACTATGGGGGATTCTACAAGGAGATCAAACTTAGATTAGTTTAGTTGTAGTTTTATCGTTGTAATTTATTTCATTCAAGGATTAAATGAGGTTTTCCTTTCCAAACTGGTTTTATTTCAAGCTATTTGTATTTGGGGTTCTCTATTTAAGGAAAACCCTACCCCCATTAATGTAAATGAAAAAGACTGGTTTTAATTTACCATTTGTAGGTTTAATTTATTTATACAATAAGATTTGACCATTATTTGATTACTGGTAGCTTCCTAGGTAAATTTACAAGCATAAAATTTTGATTAGACTGTAACGCCCTCTAAAATAATTCACTTAAGACCCAAGAAACAACCTAGGATTAGTTAGGAAAATTATGGAATAATTTTTTTAAAAAAAAGAGTCTACTACCAGGTTATAAGGCAACAACTGTCACCCGCAAGTTCTAGAACAATTCTAATCCACTACAATATACTTTTCTTTTATTAACAATTATTAAAGGTCACAAGGTCCAAAATTAAGGGTTAGAAGGTTCAATAAGGTTCAGAGGGTAAATTCCTCACCATACCCACTCTCTAATAGGCTTAAATATTAAACTTGATTTTTCTCACACTTAAAGCTTTACAAATTTTCCTAAATCATTCCCATTGGATAGAAAATTTCCTTACCTTTCCATTGATATAAAAAAGTCCTCCTAACTCTTCATAAAATTCAAGTTATGGGCCGGCAGGCCTTCAAATGAAAATTTTCCCAAAGGAGCAGGCTTGCGGGCCTAGGGGAGGAATTTTTCCCCAAGCGCGGGCTTGTGGGCTGCGGGATTTTTTTTCACCCGAGAGGGATGCGTGGGTCAGTGGAGAAACATTCCACTTTTTGAATTTTGGGTTAAAATGCGCAATGACACAAACAAACCCGTGCCTCTGCCAACGCCCAACCACGCCACGCGTCACGCCCCTATTGGCCGCTACTCGGCGGAAAATCGGGGAAAATTAGAAAAATTGGCAATAAAAAGGAAAGAAGATAAAAGGATAAATGCGCTACATGCCTCCGCCCTCGCCCAAGGCAGCCACATGACAACCATCCATTGGCTGCGGGCTCCTAGGGCGGCGGAGAAACTTTAAGATTTTCATCTAACAAAAACTAAAAACAAAAAAAATGACCTCCACTCTTCCGCCGTCACCTCGTGCTATCATATGGCAGCCCTTGATTGGCTGTGGGCCGGTGGGTCGCTGGGGAAAACTTGGAAAATTTTCCCAAAATTTTCTGAAACATAAAAAGGAAAAAGGGACCCGCTCCACCGCCAATGCCTCGTGACGCCACATGGCATCACCTGATTGGTCGCGGGACGGCGGGGAAAATATGGAAAATTTTCCCAAAAATTTTCCTAAGGATTTTAAGGGAAAAATTTGGGCCACGGGCCCGCCAAGGAAATTTTTCCCAAAATTTTCTACCAAGTGAAGAAAACTTCAGAAGGCCATAACTTTTGATAGAGAGCTCAGTTTTGGGAAAACGAGGACTTTCTGGTAAGCTCTCGAAGCCCTCTTTGTACTGGAATTATTAATTTTATATTTTGATAAAGTTTAAGGGGTTGATTTTAAGAAAACGTCCTGTAGGATTTTTAAAAGTAAACTAGTAAATTTTAACTTGTTAGATCTGTTCAATTTGTTCTTCTCCTTCACTCAACATGCCAAAATGACATGGAGAATTATTATTGGATGTATTTCAGGAATTTTTCAAGATCCAATTGGTTTAATTGAGTTGCAAATTAAATTTTTACATCTCTTGACAGCAAAACGACTGTAAGAGGTTTTTGACCTGATTTTGCACTGTTTGAAGGATTTTTCCCTAAGTGTTTTAGTCCAATTGAGTTCATTTATATCATAACATGTTAGATTTTAATGTTTCATTATTATTTCTTGCTTGCAGGTTTTGACTGTTCATTTTAGATAAATTATTTACCAAGATGAAATACAAAACATAGATTAATTTCTAAAGAATTTATTTATCATTTTTTTCACCTTCCAAGTATGGAGATTCATTTTAATCCTAGTCAAATCCATCTAGTTAATTCAACAAACCATTTAATGGCTAAAATGTAAAGTTTGGTTTCCAAATTGTCTTCTTTTCAGAAGAATAAAGTAATACAGTTCCTTTATATGTATTCCTTTCTTTCAACTAGAGATTTCAATAACATTTAAAGATCATATTTCAAAGTAACAATGAAAATGAAGAAAGGTATTGCAATCCTTTATTGATTTCAAATACAACTTTACATCTCTTAATTTCTTGAATGCAAATAACATATTTCAATATATATATATATATATATATATATATATATATATATATATATATATATATATATATCTATATCTTTCACCTTCTTTCAAAGCAAAACAGAGTCTATCTCTTTTTCATTTCACTTTACAAACTTCATAATCCATACAACATCTTTCCATTTCAAAACATTTACAAATTCATCCACTTCAAAGTGGGAAGGGTTACAATGAGATTTTATTTCACATGGAACTATCAAATAGTCTTTCTCCTCTGCTCCAAAACAACAACATAAATTTCTTCTCATTCCTCCAATTTGATCACAACAGGAGTAGGGGAAAGGAAACGCTCTCCACCTAACCAAGACATCCAATGAAAAGGATAAGCCATCCTTCTTCATTGGCCCCTGAGCCCTAACCATAATACAATAGAAGGTGTGATTCAACTCATGGAAACAACAGGCTTCCACACACACACATGTAGATTTCACAATAAAAATACAGTTCAAAACATAATGTAGTTTACAACTACATTTAAAACATACAAACAAGACTAAGGCTTCATCAAGCAAGCCAAAGGAGCAAGGAACTATGGGGGAAGCTACTTGTGCTTCCTAATGGGAATTGGGTATCCACCTGTAACAAACCGCAAATATAAAACATCTCCCATATATCCTTATGCCCCCCACAATCCCTCCTTATGCCCCCCACAAAGTAAGAAATGCGAGCTATTTCTTTTTCATGGTGGATCCCAATCCCAAACTCCCTCCATAATAAATCTGATGCCACTAGCATTCTCTTATGCTCCCACATGGATTCCCCATAGCTTTCTCCTACACCATTCATAGGCAATCTACCCAACCAGCCAACAAACACACCAAACATTCACCATTCACACAACATAAAAAGAAATAAAAGCACATATAAAGAGCTAAGCTCTTACCTCTCCATGGTAGATTTTTTTCCAATACAACAAGCTTTCAATGTCAAAATAAAGTCTCAAAAGTAGCAATGCCCAAGTAAGAAATGCTCTCCAATCTCCTCCAAAATCAACAAGAGCTCCAAACAGCCAAGGAAAATTCACCCCAAGAAGCATTCCAAAAGTTCAACAACCCAAAACAAAGTAAGGAGTTCCAATTTTATAGAAGAGGGAAGAGAAGAGGATGAGGTGCATCCATGTAGGATGCCACATCACACATCCTCAACTCTAACAAAAAATTCAAATTCATTCCCCCAAGCATAATAAATAGGTGGGTGAAAATATGATAAATTACTTACACACTCCAACCAAGCCCACACCCCATAAGGACTGCAAATTTAAAACATGAAGAAAGTATAATTAAAACATGCAACTTGACTTATAAAAATGCATTAAAAAGGTCTAAAATCAACTCTCCAACCATAGGTATGGTTGGTAAATAAAATGAAGAGGTATGGGACAAGTTTTACTTGTCCCACAAGCCTTCAAAATCAGCCTCCAAGGACAAATTCAAATTTTCAAGGAGGTGGAGTGTTTCACACTCAGAAGTAAACTTACACATCACTTACAAGGTCACTTACACATACTTTCAACATTTAAAACAAAAGCCAACCACTTCACTAATTAATTTCTTATGACATATTGATTTGTTTACTTTAATAACATGATTATTCACAACATTTAATAACTAATAAAAAAGGGTTAAAACACCTCAAAATAAACACATGTAAACATTAATAAAAGAAAACACATTAATAAATACATAAAGCCCCTTGGTCACATTCAAAGGTAATTCCCCCCCATGGGAATCCCTAACACTAACAAACACACACACAAACAAAATTAGTTTCCATGGTGACCTTGTTGAATTCATCTAGAATTACAATGTGGTTAGTCTCCAATCCCCGATGTTTGTTGTGATAGTTTAACCTGCAAAGCACAAATGCCTCCTTCGGCCTCATGGCCATATTAGAACATCCAACATTATATAAATATAATCACAAAATCATCTATACATATGAATCACAACAACATCAAGGCAATCAACAATATCACTTACAATTTATATCAACAACTATATCATCATCATATAATGTTCATTTTCTAGGTCTACTCACCATATCCAAAAATCACATGTCGAACAAAATTTATAATATATTCATGTCAAATAGTATATCATCATCCACATATGAAGTGTCTCTAATAATCATTATGCATCATAACTAAATCAAGATCAACAATAATACATGGTCCTACATCTAACATCATACTAAATCAAAACCATAATAATGTTCATAATGTAATCAACAATATCAAGATCAGTATCAAAAGGTGTCAAAGGGAAGTGGGCACTACATAGGCCAAGTTGAAGTTTGAACAGTCGCGGATTTGGGGATTTATGTCAAAAGTGACAAAACCGTTGCCCAGATCATGCCGGTGGTCTTGTGACTGCTGCCCTACCTGGGTGAAAAATCATGAATTGTCGCCTTACGGAGCAACGGTTCTAAGACTGCCACCTTTCCTAAGCAGCGGTTACGAGACCGCCGCTCTGCACAAGGCAGCGTTCATGTTTCTTAAAATAGAACCTAAAATCTGAGATTTTCACAAAAAAACAAAAGTTACTACAATGTTCTAAAATACATTTTGAACTTGATTTTATGCACCTAAAGTTTCTAGTTTTGGGATTTCATTCCATTTGTTCATTTCTTAGTTAAAACTACTCATTTTAAAGCATTATCTATTCCAATAAAAGCGTAACTACTTATAAGATTATTTTCATTTTGTTCCACTAATTTCCTTTCAATTTCAAGAGTAAAAAGGATCTAAATATACTTCTAACATTTTCATTTTTATTACTACAAAATACAATATTCCCTATCTCACATTTGTTATCTCGTTCATTTTCACTAAAACTCATATATTTAAAATAACTACAACCATTTTGTTACACATTCAAGATTACTATGCATACATTTTAACATATTACAACTTCTATATTTCTTCTTTCTCTTTTACCGTAATACAATTTCACAATGAAAGTAAAATTTCTTTTCCTATTGAGTATAGCTCATTTCTTTTTAAAACAAATAACATCTTTTCTCACAAACAAACTAAAACTTCAAATAAATATAATAACTTTTTTTCTATTTCACAAGACTAACTTTACAACACAAATATTTCTTTCTCTTTCTCAATATACAATACAACTTTCATATCCAATAATTGATTGCAACTTTCCTTCACAAGATCAATATAATGTCCTCCACTTAAAGTGGGAAATCATACAAGAATATAAGCTAAAAATGGAATACAATATTACAAGTTCCTTCACTCTAAGTGGGAATAACACTAAGGAAGTTTTATCACAAGAAGGATTTCATAAGGACTCCAACAAGAGCTCCAAGCTTCACATCACCGACAAGAGAGTTCCTTCATGATTTTCTTGATCCATAACAAAAATGGGGGGAGAGACAACACTCTACACCCAACAAAAATATTCAATGAGGAGGAGAAGCCATCCTCCTCATTGGCCCTCGAGCCCCAACCACATTACAATGAAAGGTGGATCCAACACATGGCAACAAACAAGCGTCCACAACATAAAACAAGTATTTCACAATCATTCCCAAAAATACAACCAACTCAACTACAAACAGAAGAAGGAAAAACAACAAAATATATAAGGCTTCAAATATGAAAATCCAAAGGAGAAAGAACCTACGGGGAAGTCACTTATGCCTCCCAATGGGAAATGGGTGCCCACCTTAAAACCTCCAATACATATCTCAAAAACCCTACACACTCTTATGCCTCCCTCAAGTGCCTCTTATGCCTCTCACATACTCTTATGCCTCCCTCATAAAAGAAAAAAGTAAGGAATGCACACATTCCTTGTCCAAGGTGGGGCACCCAACCCAAACTCCCTCCAAAACAAGAAATAAACTCTTATGTCTCCCTACATGCAATCTCCCCATAGTCCCCTCCTACACCAAACTTAGGCAATCTACCCAAGCACCCAACAAGCATAACAAGAAATTCAAAACAAGCACATACACACAAAAATAAAAGAAGAACATTAATCAAGAGTATAGCTCCTACCTTTCCATGGTAGAGCTGAAAAGTTAATATCATAATTGCATAAAGAAAATTCGAAATCTTACTCTTTATTCTTGCTCAATACATAGGAAGTATTACATCCATTTAAATAGGAGATGTTGTTCCTATATTTAAGGAGATATAATCTCCATAAATATCTCCACACATAACTCCTAAAACAACTCCATGCTATTATACGTGAGATTTTGTTTTCTCACAAAACTAATATTGTTAATGATTTGTTTACTCAACAACTCATAACAATATTTACTCACCCACTCATAATTACATTTACAATAATGTAATTAATTATTACAACACATATTATATTATCCTAGATAATATAATCACTTACATAATATTCTATGTTCACACTACAACATAGATATTCCTAACAAGAGCTTGATCCAAGAGTCCAACACCAAGCTCCTTTAAGATCCCAAAAATCACCAACAAGATCCAACCGAATCCACAAGCACTCAAAAATCTTCTAACTCCAAAAAAATAAGAGCACAAAAGAATGAAGTAACCCCTAAATAAGCAAAAGAACTTGAATAAATAGAAAAGGGAGAGAGGAGGGTGATGTGGTTCCATGTAAGATGCCACATCATTCATCCTCAACTCCACCTCACAAGTAAAACCTCAACACCAATGCACCATAAATTGGTGGGTGAGATGAATGACAAGTTACTTACACACACAAGCCAAGCTCACACTCCCTAAGGACAAAATTAATTACATGAAAGAAAGTGCAATAAACATTTTACCTTTTTGTCTTTCTAAAACACATAATGAGGTCTATTTTTTACCCCCAAAACCCATAGGTAGGGTTGGTATAGCAATTTACAAGGTGTGGGACAAGTTTGACTTATTCCACAAGTCTCCAAAATTGGCCCTTAAGGCCAAATTTGAATTTCCATGAAGGGGTAGAGTGTACAACACTCAAAATCACAAGCACTCAACTTACAACACACAATCCAAGATCCATCTACTCTAATAAATGCATTCCTTTTGATTCATTCAAATTAATTAACAAAAGGTTAATTTACTAATCTAGACACAAATCAAGTAATTAATTAAAGGAGATCACATCACTATAAATCACATGCTAAAATCAAATAAATGAAGCTAAAAAAAAGATAACACATAACCCCTTGGTCACAATTTGAAGTGATCCCCCCATGGGAACCCCCTAACCACAATTCAAACACTCATACACAAAAATAAATGTTGTCGTGATGACAGTTGTTGAATTCACCTAAAATTCCAGCGTGGTTGGTCTCCAATCCCTCCGTTGTTTGTTGTGAATATATTTACCTGTGAAACACATAAACCTCCTTTGGCCTCGTTGCCACATCAAAACATCCAAGATAAAATATGAAATTTAAATCCACAATCATCTACATATGAGTCAAATCATCATCTAGGTGATTACGATATCATTTATCATTTCTAACATCTCTATTCTACATTTCATCCATGTCAAAATGATCACAACATTAGTTCAATTCTCAAGGTGTACTCAGTGTGACAAAATATCGCATGTCAATACATACATACATACATACATACATACATACACACACACACACACACACACACACACACACACATATATATATATATATATATAATAACCATGTCAACAACATATCAACATTAATATAAAATGTCTCTAATAATCCAAATGCATCATATATGAATTGAAATCAACAACAGTCTAGTATCTCTAACATCTAACATCATGTTAAATCAAAAGCTACAATAATAGCCATAAGTATAGTCGACAGTTCCAAATCAATAACAAAAAGGTGTCGAAGGGAAGTGAGCACTACAAATATATTGTTTTTATAAAAACATAGCCCCAAAAATATATTGAATATACAAAGTGTTTAACCATCTACGAAGATATGTTTTCTATTCTATACTCTCATTAAAGTATATATAAACAAACCTACTACCAAGATCTCCTATCCATTCTACGTTAAAGGAGAAGTAAATTGAGGTTACTTATCTTATATGGTATTATAATGGAGCCTAATAACTCCCGCAAATATTGCCAAACTCATCAAAACTAAACTTGAGTTTTATGATAAACAAAAAAAAAACCCAAAATGAGACTACACAGAATATTCAAAATGGAAATGAGATGAGGATAGACTTTATCCTCGTTCATTACATTAAACAACCCTCATTTAATCCTAGTCTAATACATATTTCTCTCTCCTACGGAAGATTTCATATATTGTGTGCTTTATCCATCGCCTCTCAAAAATCCAAAATATATATAAGGTGTTGAACCTTAGCTTTTGGATACCTAGCATTTGGAGAGGTCAGGAGGAGGAGTCTCTAAAGTTGTTGAATATTTTAGATTGTTCTTTTTTTTTTGGTTCATGTGGAATCATTACATTTTACAATTTTAAGTAGAGTCTCTTAGCCTCGGTAAACTTTAGCCTGGAATGAGGAAGGGACCTCAAGGTGTGCAAGTTTCATATTGCCTTTGTATAGTTGGAGCCTACGTTTCATACCGCCTTCGTACAACTGGAACACACTCAGGGACATTTGTCAAACTACTCCTTCAGCACATAGGGACTCCGATCATACTACTCCTCACAACGAACGGACATGCCAATAGGGTTTGAACCTTGGACCTCCTCTTAGTAAATGCCCAGACATTACCAATTAGCTAAGACCACATTGGCTCCTTAGACCGTTCTTTACCATGAACACCATATTCAATCCCCATGTTACATGATCGTCAAAGTGACAATGCACAAACCATAATCCTACAAAAACAATAATCAATTAAATATTCATTTCTTTTAAATTTTAGACTCTACAGAATTCAAGCTAAATCAGAATGTTTGCCAGCTTTGTATTACATAGCAACCCATCCACCCATAGGAATCCCCACAGTATTTCGCAGCGGCGGATCAACCAGATTAAATGAGAGTGAATTTTTCTAAGCATTATAGTTACCAAAACTGTCTCCCACAACGTAAAAATCATAGCCATGAAGATGCATTGGATGATTATCTACTTGGAAGATACTGGTTCACTGAAACACCACCTAAATTGTGGCATTATAATTAATTAATTAATTAATTATGTATTGTGAAATTTCATTTTAAAAAAACACTTGTGATGGCTATTCTGATCTTAATATTATTATAAATTTATTATTAAATATTAAAAGTATTATAGATATTTTTAATTTTTAATTTATTGTAACTAAAAGAAATTGAAACTTCTAGAATAAGTTAAAGCTACAAAACTCTAATACAAGACGATCATCCTCATAATTTTAAAGTAGTGCATTAAATATACTTACCACATACACAAGTAAATTGTATAACTTAAATTTCCAACCTAAACCACCAATAATATATAAAATTTATACCAATCTATACTTATATATAATAAATCTATATAAAATAGAATTCATTAAAAAAAATTACCCACCACTCACCTAAATAAATATTCTTCACGGAAGAATTCAGCGAATCTCAAATGTCTAAAGCTTAAAAAATTCTTAATCTTTAACCAACTCAAAATGAAAAATTGCAATTTCATAGAAACTCGAGAGTTACTTTGAGCACATCATTCATTAGTCATTATTTTAATAACTTATCTTTTAATGTCTATCTTCCAATTATGAATTAATTGACCTGAGTTGACAAGAAAGCACAAACTCGCAAATATATTAGAAACTTCTAAGTAAACCCGAGTTTCTATTTGAGTAGCTGCATGTGAGAATGGAGCTGAGGACATGTGAGGAGCTACGGGCAGATAGGAACCCAGACCCAGGCAACAACGAGAAGGCATCGGATGGCCAACAGAACACGAGGTAGGGAGAAAGCTCAAGGAACTCATGGGCCTCAAAGTTATCCAGAACTAAACTAAAGGAGGTCTTGCAAAAACTCAACCCTAAGTGGAAACAAGAGACTCCCTGGCTGAAAGTTCCAAATTTGGTGATCCAGAGAGCTCAGGGTAGATTCAACTTTGCACCAATGGTACCTTTTGCTAGAATAAGACCGAATATTGATCAAGTCAGGACCTAGACCAAGAAGAAGTGGAACATCTTGGGACAGGTAAACACCTTTGCTTTATCTGACATAAGCTTTATGTTTGTTTTTTTCTCTTGAAGAGGATCTTGTCCAAGTCATGCAGGGAGGGCCTTGGTTTTATGGGAGAACCACTCTCTCAATTGCTGCTTTGAAACTCGGTTCCAAAACACACATTCCAAATGCATGCCCTGTTTGGTTAAGGCTACTACGACTGCCTCTTGAGTTCTGGGAGGTTGATGTGTTGGTTGGAATTGTTAAAGCTATTGGGGATCCGATTACTCTAGACCCAACCACAATGGCTTAGACCAGATTCATTGCTGTAAGGATGTGTGTCAACATCATCTCTGGTTCCTCCCCTCCGGAGTTTATTAATCTAAAGACCAGAGACGGGATTTGGAAACAAAAAATAGTATATGAAGAATCACCAGTTTACTGCAGTAGTTGCAAGACAGTGGGGCATGGAAGCAACAATTGTAATGGAAAAAATAATGCACAACAACAAAATGGTCAGGACTGGAGAGCACCTCAGACCCCTAGTATCAATATGGCGGTTGACTTGAATCAAGAAACGCACACGACTTCACAGGGAAGTGGATGGATGAGCCTTTCTACTTAGTCCTTTGGCACTGTGAATGGAGGATCGAACCCCACTATCTCAGCTATGATCCACATGGATTCCATGGCAGATTTCCCAATGGACAAATGGTTTGAACAGGTCATGGAAGCACCATTTGAAAAATTCAAAATGGCTAACGTGGCATTGTGGAAGGCAACGCAAACTCTTGAAGTAATTAATGGCGGGGACAACCTGCCCAATTCAAATTCAAACAAGGCATTAAATGCATAAAACTATAATCAATCAAAAACAACAACTATGAATGATGGTGCATTCATGAATTTGACAATGTCTCCCACAGTTGTTGAGTCATCCCATCATGACTCACCACAACAAAGAGATGTGGGCCCTCCTATCATGGGGAAGGGTGACTCATATAAGAAAATAGATGTAAACTTCAAGGTGCTTATGTTGGAATCATTGCTCAATGACCTTGAGTGGAAACATAAAAAAATGAATGAAGCAACAAATCTAGTGGGTGCCAACGTTAATTGTGCTACCAAGGAGGTCTTTCCTCTCACGAAGAAGGTTAAAGTAACCTCTGTCTTTACCAAGTCTCTTGGTAAGGTAGACATCTTTGCTATGTTTGCGAATGATGACGGTTGGACAAAGGTCAAAAAGAAAATGCCACACACCGTCCATCCCGCCACAACCCGGGGTTGTGTTAAGAAATTGTAGTTGTTTCTTGTTGACCTGACACAGCTGTTGCGCAGTTGCGGTCTTGTTGTTTTTGGCCTTCTTGTCAATAGATTTCCCTCTGCTTCTGGGCTTCTATGATCATTCCAACTTCTAGGCCTTTTCTATATTTAATCTTTTTGTTTTTTCTTTCTTTTGAGCCTCTTTGTCTCTCGGAGTATGGTCCCCCCAAAAAACCATTTACCAATAATAAAAAAATAGTGTAATAGAATAATATATATGATTTTTATTTATATTTCCATTGAACTATCTTTATAATAAATCTCCAAAAGATTCATGATTATCTAATATCTCGCTAAATTTATAGTTATAGTTATAGATCTAGTCTTTATTACCCAACACCGATCAGTATCTCGGTATGGGGTTGAGGAAATGGATAAGAGCTGCCATTTTTAGGATATATCACCAATGTTTTGTGAACTATTGCATGAAGCCATGAGACATGGGCATGCCACCACAAGGTTCCTTTCTATGCAATAATGGTAAATCTATATGTAAAAATGCTCACCTGACTAAATGGGGCACTGGGTAATATACCCCGGCCCATCAGCCCACGCCGACCAAATCTGTCTCACTACATGCCTGAAATATATTTTTGATTCAGTAATGCAATTTAGACTCCAACAGTTGTATTATAGGCATTCCAAGAATTGAGAGGTACAATTTACCAGTGGAGAGAGGCATTATACTTGGTTCTGTTATAAGCTTTAACAATAAGAGTGTCGCCATTGCGTACATGTAGGGTTGGGCCAGGAAGCTCTCCATTCACTGTGATTACGCTATTATATGTCTTACATAGCATAGTGATAGGCATCGCTTTAATTTGTGCATATCCATAACAAATCAATTTACCCTCAGTATTTTCTTGCTCTATCCATAGAAATGTGGTCTGGTTTGTATATAACAGTTGGGCATGAAAATCAGTCATGTTTTACGATAGATGACACATTGTTAAAAACTGGATATAAGCAGTAAATCACAAGATGTGATCAATCTTCTGAGCAGATAAAATGAGATGACATGCACATTAAAAATTGTGTGAAAGGTAGATGTCCCAAACTCATGTTATGGTGAGTGACATACAGTAAAAATAAAAATAATTTCACAACAAACTCGTCGCGAATGCAAGACATGAACATTTCAACTACCATGGTTATTATAACATTATCCCCCACACCTGACCAGGGATTTTCACATGTGAACAATCCAATGTAACACCCATGATTTCGACACCCCAACGCCATGATAAACCCCAATAATTAATTACGAAAAATTACGGATTTTTAAAAAAATAAAATAAAAAAATTACTAAGTCAATACACTTTATTTGTGTTTAATTAACTCTACTAGTTGTAATCAATTAATTACCCATTATTATTATTATTTTTACATATTCATAAGGTAATTGTAACCAAATTAATAATTAAATATTATTAATTTAATTCAAAACAACATTTCTGAATCCAACCCTCTACTAAGGTCTCCATTAGATTCTATTAAAAATATTGGCAAATTTAAACTCATCTTTTTACTAGTACTCTTAAGTTTAATAAAGTTTATTTCCTAAGTTGGTATAAACTCCCTTCCCGTAGCAACATCACAACCATGCCCAACATTTAGTGATTTAACTACACATTTTATTTTTAATCTATTTATTCCTTTAAATGCCCATGTATAAAATCATTGATTTAATCCCTATAATCTGTCGTCATTTATTTATTTATTAATCCATACTAAAGGGGTCACAACTTAATCTAACCCACTAAGTGGCCCCATTCAATTAATACCCATATCTTTTATTTAAAACCCATTCCCATAAAATGTCAACAACTTAAAATTGTAGGGTCACTTTTCCACCCTTAGATTGAATTAATGGGAGCCCTTAGATCAAGGTCTATTTTTCTCTTTTATTCTCTTATTTGCCCTAGTTTATCTCATTTGCAAATTTTGGTTTTGCAACATAGAGAAATGAAGGCCATGGAACATTTGGGTTATGGAGAGGATTTATTTATTTTTGGTTCAAGACCCAAAATGAGGGAATTTATTTTTTATTATTATTTTGTATTCCCTATCTAGGGTTTGGAATGTAAATCTATATTGTATATATTTTTTTGTTGTTTTAACAAGATCTATTGATTATGAGAACTTATTTACCCTCATTTCCTTTATTTATTTTAAATACCTGAAAATCTGAGTTATATATATAAACTATGGTTCGACCTATTAAAATAAATGGCGGGTGGGGGTGCCGCACCCACCTTACACTCCACTATATTTTTTGTTTATAAAACAGACATGGCCGCTTAGGCCTTACCCCACCTTTTTTTAAATTTAACTTTGTCGTTTTTGCTAAAAGGGGTAGCATTTACATAGTTATTGTATTTTTCAATTTTATTTCTTTTTTATAAACTTTCCTCAAATGGCTTTACACAGCCAATTCCCTCTTATTAAGATTCTTTAATATATAATATATTGTTTTATATAAATAGTTTATAATAATTTATTTATATTATAATATAAAAATATATTTGTTTTATAATTTAAGTGGTCTTTCTCTTGTAAAAATAAGTTTGTGTATTTGAGCATATACAAAAATATATAGTTTTAAGACTCCTTGTTTTTTCCACTTAAATTAATTAAAATAAATAGGAAGGGCATAGTTCATGGTCTTGATTTAGAAATAATAAAATATCACATTTTGTTTTGTGAAATTACAAAATTTATAACAATAGCATTAAATTTTCACTATATAACAACTCACATGAAAGAGGAAAATAGGTCTAAACACAACCAAGTATATCTTCTCTTCTTTAATATATATATATATATATATATATATATATATATATATATATATGGTTATCTATATATTTGGTTATAATAATTTAAGTGGTCTTTCTCTTGCAAAAATAAGTTTGTGTATTTGAGCATATACAAAAATATATAGTTTTAAGACTCACTGCTATTTCCACCTAAATTAATTAAAATAAATAGGAAGGGCATAGTTCATTGTCTTGATTTAGAAATAATAAAATATCACTTTTTTGTTTTGTTTTGTGAAGTTGAAAAATTTATAACAATAACATTAGATTTTCACTATATAACAACTCATATGAAAGATGAAAATAGGTTTAAACACAACCAAGTATATCTTCTCTTTAGAATTCATTGAAAAGGGAAACAACTATGATCTTAACAATAACATTCTTTCCTTTGCATGACTAAACAAGACAACACCAATATTTAAAAGGGAAACCAAATATATATTTCCTTGTATTTTTTTTTTCTAGTTTGAAATAAAAATAAGATCCACTTGCAAATAACATATATACTAGAACTAAGTTGCAGATTTAAATGAACTTCAACAAATAATAAAATGCACATCCAATTGCTTCCTTTCAACTTATATACATTTTTAATACAAGGAAACCATTTCAAATTTCTCCATCAAACTCTGTGGTCCATGATTCTTCTTTCTCTTTTAGATTGCATGTTTCGAATGTTATGAGATCACATATTCTAGCAAAGTATATGTTTATGAAAATAAGGTGTTTAAAGATCAAACTCTTCACTAGTAATTGTTAATTATGAAAACTCTAATATTGTTTTTTATTTAGTAACATTAATTGATGATGTCTTCTTAGGTTGAACACATCCATCTCTAAACGGTAGATGTAGAGACACCTATCTATCATGGATTCTAGACATATTTGCGTCTTGATTGATAGAGGGAAATACATCGTCCGAAGGCACCCTTGATTAAAATGGTGGTATGCATTCTAGTAATAAACACATTTATGAAATAACATGATATATTGAATATTTATGCTTATCCTTTTACAAAGGAAAATGAACGAGTTCCTGCCCACTTTTGACATTGTGGAAACATAAAGCAAACATAAAAAGTAAAACAATATTATTTTCAAATAGTACTATGAAGGGGCCTCCACCCACTTTAAGAACTAATGAAAACACATGACATTAATGAAAATTTGAACCATATACTCCTCTACATTGCTTGCCGTAATTTTTTAGTAATCTTTCAACATAATATTCTGCTTTATGTTCTCAATTATGAATACTAATGAAAACTTAATCACACCTACAACTCCTTAAATTGCACTTGTACCAACAAACTATAAGAAGTATTGATGATTTTTTAGTACATCTCAAAATCATATATTCCTATAAATGTATATATCTTTCAAACTTAAAAGGGTGTTCTAGTAATTGTAACCGAATATCCATTGGTCTTATGACATTCAAAGGTTATGTGTGTGACCAATCCATATTTATGTTGTCTACCATGTTCTGTGAACTGTTAACAACATATATGGTAAAAAGTACAAATATGCCATGACATGCTTCATCCTCATTTATAATCCAATAACATCCTTCATAAATACTTTTATCACAATTTTTCACATGCTCCGTGTAGGTCCTAATAATTTTGTAAACTTAAAGACCTCCACAACTAGAAAAATAAAGATGGAAGTAAAATTCATTGTGTTGGATCCAATGCATGATAACAATTCAATTATTTCTTCTAGATTAATGATTGTTACAAAATTTTAAAAATCAACAATGACAACCCCTGGTCTAAGGGGAAAATGATATTTTTGGAGTCCTCTCGTCAATATTCTATTTAAATCAAATGGAAACGAACATAGATGGGTAAACTTGTAAGTGTCGGTATCCTTGCATGTGTTCTATTTGTTAATGATGCATATAAATTTCAAGTTGTTCACTTTCTTCCTTCGACAGTGATATGTGTTTTTTTTTTAAGTTTTCTTGTCCTCTTTTGCCATATTAACAATTATTTCATTTCATTTCCTTTTCTTCTCTAGATTCCTCCCAAATTTAGTGAAAGTTTTTTTCATGAATATTATTTGTCTCAACAATGTTGGATGTAGTACATTCTTTTGCAACACGTTCCTCTAACATCCTTGGTTTGAAATATTCCACAATTTTAGACTTGTTGATTATATTTTTTAAGTTGATTGCAATATATTTTAAAAGTTTTTTTATAACCTCATGTTTTGTTTTTTTTTTAGCCAAAGTTCTTCATTTATTATTTTACCTGCAAGTACAAATAACTCATTTGGATTCATGTCCCCTACACCTATGACAACATTCAATGCCAGACTATCCAATAACTTTGACTTGAAATTTTCCTCGTGGCTTTTTTAAAACAACATGGAAGCCCATTATTTGTGTACAAATCAAAACATACTAACCATTTCTCTCATATGTCATTGGGAAGTAGAAGAAAAGATTTCCTATTATTTAAGTAATTCAATTTCTTTAATTCAAAGATATTTAGGATAGTTTTTCAAAGACATGTAGGGAAAATGTGCATATGTTTTTTTTTGTTTGAGTAGGCATACATAAACATGGAAATGCTTATCTTTAGTTTAAATGAAATACACATAGTTCAAATGCATTATAGAGATCTAGATTTTTGTGGCTATTACGAGGGCATTATAATCTCATTTCCATTATCAAGTTATCCTTGCATTATATAGCATGTCAATAAGATTCGTACAAACTCATGTTTGGTTAGCCATTTTTATCTATGTACATATTATGATTATTTCTTTGGTGTAGTCATGGTTGATAGAATATTATCATATCTCTATTTGATAGAACTTTATTTTCCAAGTCTTTTTTTTCTAAGCCTCGATGGTATGTTGGCCATCAAAAATGAAGAAGTTGACATCTTCATCCTTCAAAAATTTGACTCTAGATCTATAACAACACCATTATTTTATTCAAGAGAAGTAGTACTGCATCTCGTTGAAGAGGAATATTGCAAAACATCAAACTAACTAATTCATTCACAATGATTTTATCAAGAGGTTGATACTGGTATTCAAGATGTGCTTGATGACATCTATGAATTATAATGTAAAATGATTATTCTTTAAACATAAAAAAATGAATCCCCTAAGTTATTGAAGGCTCACTTTTTAAAAAAAAAAATTATCAACCTAATTCAAGAATGTCCTCTTTTATAGATCTCCTAGTGAAGGTTCTCTTTCTAGCTTTGGCAATAATTTCCTTCTCACAATAATATACATTTTTTAATGAAAATTTCTCTTTCCAAACTCTTCATCCATATCACATAATAGTTCTCCACATTCATAATTGCCTAGGCTCGTTTTTTGGGGTTGCCTGCATATCCACAATAGAATGGGTTTCTCATTAGGAATCATAACTGCATAAAATTATTGATCTCTACTTTTTATAATAATATTTTTTGGTGCTTCCCACCAATGAATTCCTAAATTATAAGGGGTGATAATCCACTCTTAGATGCGTAATAATTATATTTTATGAATTACTATATGATGTGCATTAAATGACAAGTGTAATGTTTATTGAAATATTATGATAATGTTTTGTTTATTGTTTAATATTTGTTAATGTTTTCTCTAATTTTTTTGAACGATCATCCATTTATGCTACCACTTATTTTAGTCATATTCACTCATTCCATATGTTTGGTTGCTTGCATATTGACAATGTTTTAATTTTCACATTAGGAATCATAATTACATACATTAGCATCTTTTCTTGGTTCAATTTTTTAGGTTCCCTGCATATCCATAATGATTTTTTTTACATTAGGAATGATGGCTAAATTCAATTCTTTGATTATACTTTCCCTTCCTCCTTTCCAATCCTTTAAGTATGAGTGGTCTTCTAGTTTTTATCTCATCTTCATTAAGGATAACTATGTGTCACATAATATGATATGTACATGTTCTATGACTCCAATGTTCATTTAGTATTTTTCTTAAAACTGACATCCAAATTCTAGAATATGTTCATATCTAATGAATTCAAGTATAAATTTCTCAATTATAATGGCCAACAAGCAGGTTGTCTCTTGCAACAATTAAAAATAATATGTAATGATTATTTGAAGATGATTTAAATTTGTATGGTAAACAATGACAATTGTATAAATTTACTATTTATTTGATTGGATAAATGTGTTAGATGATTTAATATTACTATTTTTCTTTAAAATATAATCTTTATTTTACATGACACATGTAGTTGCATTGAATAAGTGTTTATTACTATTATTAATTATTTTTAGTTTTGTGATTACTTGAATAATTTGGAATGATATAAGTTGAATTTATTTAATGTATGCATAAATGTTAAATTTTATATTACAACTACATGATCAATTTTGTATAACATAAATTGTTCATTTTTAGATGTACCTTTAAATTTAAATCATTTATAATTTGACTACATGATTTATTTTACATAATTGAGGTATTTAATTATTGGTGAAATAATTTTTCGTGTTGTAAATTATGTGTTTCCAGGATATGCTCCTCCTTCTTGTGAGTCTCCCATTCTTGAATGTAACTTATCCTAATTTTGTGGGGTGGCCAAATAGGCCGAGGATCACACAAGATTACTTCACTGAACCTAAGGAAAAGTACTTGTACAGATTACAAGGGAAGAATTTGCAGTGATGAGGGATAAATGAGAGAATTTAGGAAAGAGGGAGTTAATGTTGTGATTAGGAAATAAAAGAGTTCACATACAATAACCATATTAGTTCAACATTCAATTAGAGGAAAGAAACAATGTAGGCACTTAGCAAGACCAACAAACTAGATACACACAGTTCTTTAGATTCATCAATCAAGGACACCAAGTTCCTCCTTGATTGTTCAAGATCGTTATGCTTCCAAAGTTGCAGAATAAAGAGAAAAGAGAGGAAAGCATATGAAAAGGAAATGGAAGAAAGTAGTTGTTATTTCTTATGTATTGATGATACAAAGCTCAATAACCATACATTAATCCACAATTGCTATAAAAAGTAAACTTTCAATATACGTTGGAATGGAGATGTCATTCAATCTATAGGATTGTAAATTGCCTCTTCATGTACCACACACGTGACTCTTCAAGTTCTCAATTCATTTGTGACTTTACTCTTCCTAGGAAGTGAGGAAAATAAGTTCCTTATTATAAATCAAAGGGACTTTTACAATTCAACTTTAGAGAGTCACTTAAGTGAATGAGACAAAATACCATGATTGCATACAATGAAGAATTAGAAAATGGGGAAAGAAGAGAAGAAAGGATGAGGAGATGAGAATAAGGGAGTTGAATGATCCATTGTTGACGAAGAACTTTCTGATTTGAGGCATGGCGATCAAAATCTCTTCCTTTTGCAAAATGCACAGACACCTTAGACTACCAAATGAATGTTTAAAACGTTTTTGTGAGACCTTATGATATGAGCTTGAGACAAAAAATGGGCATCACTTATGATGGTTCTTTTTTCATGTCATAGTGAGAGTGAGGGACACTTTCTTATTCATTAGGATTTCACAATTATTCCTTGATCATGATAGAAAAATCATGGTGCTCATGTTTCTTGATGTTTCTCCTTCACTTAGAGAAAGAGGCCTTCATCATCTAGGTGAAGGGGATATTTGTGTACCTCAATTTTCATGTGCCTCCTCATGGAAAAAGGATGATCTCTTGACTAGCTCAATCATCTCAACCATCCAGCTTGGCTCATCTCAACCAACTCACCTTGGTGAGATGATGATGGATTCAAGACCCGATGCTGAGTATGATGACATGCTCTGATGAATTAGTGGGGTTCTTGACACTTTTCAAATTCTTTCCAGTTGCACAATGTCTCTGAATTTCACTTGTTACACCTTGGTGTGCCCTCTTTTGCTACTTGACACAATTGTGATCATGACAATGCTTCCAAGATCCTTGTGGAGGTTTTATTTCTTTGTTTGAGCTATGAAACCACCTTAAAACCCTATGAGGATATAAAAATAAAGAAAGATGAGTGAAATTAGAGATAGTTGCAACTTTCTACATCAAAAAATGAGTTTTTCTATTTTTAGCAGGTGGAACTTAGAGCTGTTATTTTGGGATTTTTTTCCTTTTTTCTCAAATTATATCTTCTGAAGTGTCAAGCACACTCAATTTACCTCTATTGATGATGTTTTTGTTAAATATCAAAAGCGCTGAGAGGGGGGATGAATCGGTGCAAATTAAAAATTTAAACAATTTTATTCAGAATTCTTATGGGTGTGCTATCATATAATCATAAGCATTTAATCAAGACATAATCCATGCAAAATATCACGTTGAAAACAAAATTTATAGTAGGAAACCATTTCGAGAGAAAACCCCACTTAAAACCAAGACTTTATTAGGAACACCAATTCCAAAGTATACAATGGTTTCTGTTGAGCACCCACTTGCAAGGAGCACAACCCCTAATTTAACTAGCTAAAACTGATCTTTTGTAGGAACCTACCAACATGGAGGCTCCAACCCATCTGAATATACTAAGATACAAATTATACTTTTGTTTACATGTCATGTTTGATCATTTAGTTACAAAATTACTCATACAATAGATTATGATCACTTTTCTATATCGACCCCTCTTACTCAATCAATCTGCCACATTGATGCTCTTCTCATTTGATCCTTCAATACTTTTTCTGTCTTAGCTCCTCTTTTATCTTTGTATCTCTCTTAGCTCAAATATATCATGTTATTTCTTTAGCCACACCAATTACACCTGGAAATACTTCTATATTGACTATCGACCTATCTATTTTCTTGGATTTGTGTGTTGTGCACCATCCTTGCTCCATCGCTTGAAATATTGGCCTATTAAATGCATTCGACTTATTCCAGATTTTCTCTTGCTATATTCGGATTGATTTCTTCTTTTTACATGCATTCATAAAAAATATTTATTAGCTGCTACCTAAAAAATAGATGTCTCATATTTCTCTAATTTCCAGCAGGATTCTATTGAGAGAGCCCCTTTTTCCTATGATGTATGTTTTTATTTGAAATGAGAAATTGCATAGAGAATTACAACTGTATTTGAAAAAAGTCTATGAACATTAAATTTTGACAGTTGGAAAAGTGGATTTCTTCGTTCTTTTTTAAATCAATTTTTATACATCAATCGCAATCCCCCGACAATTGAATTGCCATCGATTTGGGAGAACAAAATATCACTTGTCCATGTTTAAATCAATTTGATTATCCTCAATCCCTGTCCAGTTCATATTTTCTCAATCTGTAGCTTTCCTTAGCTTCTCTGACTTTTTCCGTTGTTTCGTGACACTTCTATTTGATCTATGGATTTTGTAGCTATTCGTGGATTTTCTTTTACTTCTTGGATTTTGCAGTGTCACGTGACTTTTCTCCTTGTCAGCTACCTTGCCATGGCTTTGTTCCATGTCCACGACTCTACCTTCTTCTATGCATGGCTTCTATCATTCTCCATAGCTATCTTCAGTCCTTCGTGTTTGTTGTAGTTCTCTATGGATTTTCTAATTCTTCGTGGCTTTCCTTTATGCGTGGTTCTGTCTTTAGTCTCTCCTTACTTGTGCATCTCTTTCTTCACATCCGTGGCTTAACCTTTCTCACTCGTGGTTCATCCTTTAACTTCCCTTTTGATTTGTAGCTTCCATCCTTTATCTGCAACCTTCACTAAGATTCTATGGCTTCTTCTAGAGTTCCTCGACATCCTATAGACTTCGGCGACTGGTTCCTTATATTCATGGCTCGCTCAAAACTGATTAAGTCCCTTAGACCATATCCTTGATCATTAAAACACATTTTTGAGGGACACTTACAACCTTTGTGAGGGACACTTATAACCTTTATGAGAGGCACTTACAAATGTTCCCTAAAGATATCATCGTCGCTTTGACATTTGATGTTCTTTCCAACATTCGCACTTGACCATAGTTACTTTTTCCATCAATTTAACTTGAAAATTTAGTTTGACATCAATGACAACTTATATGACGATGAAAAATTTTCAACAATCTCCCCCTTTGTCATTAATGCGGAAAC